>VZRF01009287.1:266445-472129 GCA_013396875.1 Vireo altiloquus
GGCGGGAGGAGGGGGCGGAGCCGCCGCAGCCCCGGAGGTCACGGCGGTACCGGGCGGGCCGGGCGGTGTTCGCCGCGATTGGCAGGCCCAGGGACCGTTCCCCGCACCCCCAGCGGGGCGGGGCTACCGGGGCCGTCAGCGACGGGGTGGGGGGAGCCCGGCATCTCCTCCCCCCTCGGAGCTGCTGGCGCCGGCCACTCTCCGGGCGGCCGCGCTGGCGGTCGTGCTGCTATTGGAAATCCGCTCCTGGCGTGGTGCGCGGCCCGCAGCCTGCCCGCGCGGTCACAGAGAGACACAAGCTTGCGAGATTCTGATCCTAGCGGGGGGGACACAGCGAACCAAAAAATCCCCCCAAGCCAACAGCCCTTTTAGTAGAGCAGGGTGGGTTTTTGTGGTTTTTTCGTTACAGGTTTGTCTTAATTCTGCTCTAAACCATCGTGTCAGTCAGCAGGCGAGTTTGGCTGTTGCTTTCTAAAAGGCAATGTGGGGTTGAACCAAGTGGACAAACCCTATTAAAAACAAGGCCTAAAGAGCCAATTAATATCTGGAGGTAGTAATACCCAGAGGGAGGTACTAGATGTATGGTCAGGTTTCAGATCGCTCTGTGATCACACAATGAAGAATACTGCTGCGTAAAGCTGCTCGCATTTTTTGTCGGGGTGCATGGCGATCAGCTTGAAAGTTTGAACCGGCACTCGCCCATAAATCCAGATGGTTGGGAGGCTGCTAGAAAAGCGCAGTTCCAGTTATGCTGTGCACTCCTTAACTTATAAACAAGAGAATACTGCACCCGAGGGTAGGCAGCAATTAGAGATAATTTGAATGTTCTGCATGTTGTACTCAGTCTGTACTCACTCTCGCAGACGTGTTACGTTTGTTGAAGCTTCATGTTGAATTAATGGTTACTTGTTTTCCCCGTGCACCGAGTAGTATGCGGGAAGTGGGATGTACCTTGTATGTCCTGATCATCTCTTGGTACTGGGCTAATGTGATATGACAGCTTTTTTTAATATAATCTAGAATTTCGAATAAATGTAACTGGTTTACACATACCCCTTGTATCGTGAACGCTTTCTGCTGGTTCTAAATTACTGTTCTGCAAAGATTGTCTTCCAGAATAAATCTGTTTAGTGAGTTATCATCATGCGAGATCTAATTTAGGGTGGGTTTGTCTTTCTCCAGAAGATTTTCCAATACTTCCTGTTGTGGCTGCTTGTGTCTAAGTGCTTGGCAAAGTAACATGCTTATGAAACTCAAGTCTTCCCCAGTGTTGGCACCTAGATCGCTGTCTCAGTGCTACCCTAGGACTACACAGAAGGTTTAAAGGGGGTGGAGGAGCTGTTTCAATTTCTGAAGGTATTTTCTGTTGGATGGTGGGAGAAGAGTGTGATTTACTTAAGACAGCTGCCCAGAAATGTTAAATGACTAAAATCTAAACCAGGAAAAGCCATTTCAGTCTATATTTTCTCTGGCTTTGTAAGAAAGCAGTTATTGTATTGATAATTGTATTTCCCCCCTGCCACTCACCCTGTAATTCCTAAACCACATGTGCTGAACTGTTCAGAAACTATCTGGCTGGAAAGGAAGCATTTAGACAAAATGGGCAGGATGGGGAAAGATAAGGAGAAAAGACTATTTGTAAAACCAGCTTCCATTATTGGATTGAGGATCTCAGTGTAACACCATTCTAGTTTTAAAGAAAATAAAGAGTCCAGTGGAGCATTATTTAAACTGAATTGTACACAGGAATTGAAAATTAACCCTTTTTTGTGGAGCTGGTACTTAGTAAATCCAAGGCCAGGCTCAAGGTCGTTGAAATTGAACACTGAACGTTGCTAACCTTGAGAATAGTGGGATTTGGGGTCATTAGGGTTTTTTTATATTCCTGTTACCTTTCACAGATACTCTGTTATGATGCAAATTGCAGCTTTTCATTAGAGTGTGCCAATTTTTTAATATCTTTGTAGATCACAGCTCTAATTTCACTACTTGTCCCCATTGCCTTTGATTTTGCTCTGCCTGGCAATGCAGTAGAGTTTAAAATAAAATAGAGTTTCTGAAAAAATACTCTCTCTTGGGTGATGTTTTTGTTTTATATTGATCAAAATTACCAAAGTGCTTTTTAGTTTTATACTTTATACAGTCTGGCAGGTTTTTTGTCTTGCTCAGGATTTGGTTGGTTGTTGGTTTGTTGTTGTTTGTTGTTTTTTTGGTTTTTTTTTTTTTTTGAGAAGCCTGAATATGAAAGCTTAAAAATCTTATCTATTTTAGAAAAGGTAGATCAAACATTTGATCTCTTCAGTGGGAGTAGAAAAAACTCAGAGGTATATTTAAAAGCAGGGGCCGTGCCTGAATATATGTAGGGTTTTTTGGTTTTGGTTTGGTTTTTTCCCCCTTTCAGATTATAGTATCATTTGTAGAAAATATAAACGTGTTTTGAAAATTCCACAATGAGATGCTCAAACATGGTTTTAGGAGATGAGCAGTAGGCTGTAATTTGTGGAACTATGTGCACATTCATTATAATTGGTGTCCTTAGGGCCACAATGGAAAAGCCTGGAAGATGTAGTTAGTAAGTGTTTTTATGGATTTGCTGTTAATCTCTGAGAACGCCTAGAAAGCACAGTTCCGTATTGGTCACAGCGATTCAAAAAACACCCACTTAGATGTACGATATTGATGAAAAATAAACTCTGTTAGAGAGGAGTCTTCTCACGTCAAACAGGGCTGCCCAGCGTGTGGCCATCTAGAAGCGAGCGTGCTGCTGCAGGCCTGCCCCTGGCTGTACCCTTTCCCAGAGGGCCCTGCGCTTGTGGGCAGGGAGAAGGGAGAGCTTCCCGACTTCTCTGGCAGTCCGCTTCCTCCCTCGGCTGAGTTTTGGCAGCAGCGCAGATGCACTTGCAGTCACACGGCGTCGCCGGCTGGTGCCTGCCAGGGTGTTGGGCTCTTGGCTGCCCCCTGCTCCGTGCCTGCCTTCGCTCGTGTGACAGACACCTGACAGAGAATGAAACTGAAGAGACCTGGCTGGTGCTTCTCAGCAGTTGCCAGTGAATTGCAGTTCTTAGAATACACCTGGGTTATCTAGAAAGCAATTGTGTTGGTGATGTCAATACAATTAACTATGTGAATGGCAGGAATGGTTCTTTTACACACCTGGGAAAAACATTTATTAATTATTTATTAATTATTATTTAAAAGCACGTGAGTTTTTTTAAAATACGTTGCATATTACCTAGGTTAGCCTTCTTTTGCACACTTCTCTGACAAGTGGAAAACTGAATTGGATGTGGACTGTGCCAAAAATTAAAAGTACGATTGATTTTGATGCTAGTAAAAAGCTGGGTTTATTTAATATAGTCATGACTGCAGGCTGAAAAAAATCTTCTCTGAAATGGCATTTCGAGTACTGATAATCTGCCATACCTAGAGAGGATTTAAATATAAATTACTGAATATATAATATAGGTTTTCCAAATATTGAAAAATAAGTAGTGCTGAAAAACAGGTGCTAATTTTTTTTATTTATATATGAATGGGGTTTTTTGTTTGGTTGGGTTTTTTTATGGAATAAAAGCTAAAGGAGTTTTTATTCCCTATGTCAATAGTTAAAAGGTTAGTTCAAGTTGAATTTTTTGTTGTTGACCAGAGCTGCAGGTACTTGTCATTTAGGAGTATTAGGAGTAAGCATGTAGAAAAGGATGACTTTTATTTTTTAAAACACTGGTTTTCAACTGTAAAATTGAGTAGACTTTAATAGTATGCTTAGGTAAACCCTGCTTTTGCCATCCCCGTTCTCTAGAAAACAGGAGTGAACCTTGCAGGTAGGATCATAACTATAAATTGAGTCATTTACAAATTGAGTGAAATGCTAACAATTGATATTAGTATCCCCAGGATTGGTGGTTTTTTCCAGAATATAGTTGAAATGGGCAAAGATTGACAAGTTTTCTGTAGAAGGCCTGATGGGAAAGATCCCATTTTATCTTGAATCAGCTTATCTTGCCCGACTATTTCGTTTTCCACCAGGTCAGTTAGGTGCTCTGCCTTGCTGCAGGAGTGAGTGCTGGAGTCAGCCTGAGGAATTGGTTGGAAGCAGAGGGTGAAGGAGGATCATTACTTGTGACAATAGTGCAGGCACAGCAGATCCCAGTGGCCCTGGTGCCACACAACGTCTTGAAACTGCTAAGACTTGACTGTTGCAAAGAAATGTGGTGATGGTTTGGGTTTTCAAAATAACTGCTACCACTTCAAAATTAGACTGCAGTCTAGAAATATGAAAATCGAGCAAAGTTAATTGGATTCTCCTAAGAGACAGGTGAATTTTTGCATGCTTCTGAGACTTACATGTGGTCATGAAAAGGCTCCTAAGCATCCTAACAAGTACTGTGCTATGTGACTAGCAGAAAAATCTCTGGAGCCTTTAGACAGAACCCGTATGTATGAAGTGCCAGTCAGCACCTCTTTTTGCTTAATCTGGTAGCTTTTTTGAGCTGAGCTGCTGTGTTTGAAGTGTTTAACTCAGTTCTTTAGCTGTTACTAGCAAACACGCTTTTCCTGTTGTAGATAATCTTGTTCTGGCTTTGAAGCTTATGATCCCTTTTTGCATCTGTTCACATCATAACTGTTTTTTCTGGGTTGCTTCAGTTATCTCTCATAGTGGTTAGTAATGTGTGACTTTTCTGTCCTCACTGTTTGGGAGGAATTGAAGTGACACTCTTGTGCTTATTTTAGTCATCCTGTATTTGGTGGTACATTTTATATGGTAACAGAGGTGTAATCTAGAACTTGTAACCTATTTTTTAATTTCTTTTTTTTAGTATGGGATTATTGAAGAATTTTTGTGTACTTAATGGGTGGAGGGTTGATGTTGGTATTTGCAGGGAAGGTAGGTTTTGATTTCCACTTTCCTTTTACACTTGGAGGTGGAAGGTGGTATATATGTTTAAACTGTCATAGATCATTGTTGAGGATTTTGTAGCCATTTGAGTAGCTCCAGGCTGAGAGCCAGGCTAGAGAGCCAAAAGCCTCTTCCAAGAGCTCTGCTTTCAAATACATATCAGCAGCGAAGGCAGAGAAAAATATCTCATATACAGGAATTTCTGCAAAACCTCCCCAAAATGTTGAATTGAAATCAGCTCAGAAATCTGAAAGTAGTCACAACACAAGAACTTCATGAAAAGTTGCTTTATTTGTCAGTTGGGAGTGATCAGGAGGTTTTAAGAGCGATGACTGTGTATTGTGAATTGTCTGTATTTTCTGGCTTTGTTATGAAGTTCTGATAGTTTAGACCTTAAAAATAATGGGATCAGCGAAGGACTTGCAGAATTATTCTCTACTTGGGAAGCTGTCCAAAATGACATTTATGAAGAACCAAATGGGCATATTCGTACCTCGAGGAAAAAACATTCCTATATTTGTTGCACTTGTAATGCATTAGCTAAAGGATGGTTTCATTATATTCTACATTCGTAAGTGTTACTTCCGTCATGGTGTAAAACAGAAGCAGTCCTGCTTAGAAATAAGTATTGCTCTAAACCTGTTTGGATCAGGACGTGTCCGGTGTTAGTGACAAGAGTATCAGAGTTAGCTGCCCATTCACTGTGCAGCAGGAACAGAATCTTCTGTGCCTGCATAAGCCTCAGTAAATAATGGTGTTGCATACTGGTTATACAGGCTTGCATTGAGGGTGGAATTTGATACAGTTTTTAAACACATACTCCACCCAGTTAGTAGCTCTTCTTGCAGAGTCCTTTGCCAACATGTTGGGACTCATGCTTCAAAAATTTGGGTGGAAAGTTAACCACTTTTGTTGATGTATCTTAATTCAGGAAGTCAACAGCATGAAAATGCACTTTGTTTCCTTTGCATGGATTGCACCACTGGTTTACAATTAGAGGTTACAGTTGGGTTATAAAGGGTAGTTCTCATCAGTGTGTTGGGATTGTTGGCAGAATTGTATTAGGATACATCAGAATAGTAAGAGATGCTGCATCAAAGAAGTCATTGTTATAAGCATGTTACAGCACTAAGCATTGTTGATGCGTAAGTGTTCGTTCTGCTGGTTTGTGGTTAAAATATACTGAGCAGGAATGACATTGTGGAGGCTTGTTAATAGATTAGACTTGGGAGTTCAAAGTGAATTGTGTGGTACAAGTGCACATTGTGATCTTAACCTCTGGATGTTCCTTAATCAGCAGTATACACTTGTCTTGAATATTGATGTTCGTTTTGTAGTCAGTATGTTTTATACAAAGTAGAAAACTTCCTTTAGACAGTTTACGTTACTGCCATAATCTCTTGAATATTTGTGTCTCTTTCTTCAGTTTCCTTATGCTTGTAAAGGATATGAAATTGCAAGTATAGAAATTTCCTTGATGTTATGCTTTTTATCTTGAATGGTTTTAGTTCTGTTGCAAAGTTCTCCATTTACCTGGAAAGTAATCTCTTAGAGAAATGTAGTTTGGGACAGGTACTTTAAGTAAAACTAAAGCTGATACTTCTTGAGGGACATTTAATTTATATTTTCTCTATATAAATTTTATCAACCATATGATTTTTTTTTTACTGGAAAAAATCTAATTGGCAACACAGGGATGGCTTACAGTAATAGATGTTGACTCCTGTAATGGTCTGGTAAATTAATTTCTTAAATGAGCATGAATTCTGAAGATCAAGTAGTTGAATATTCTGTTATTCTTCAGAGGCAGGGTTAAATAAACTACTATTCAGGGCTAATTTAATAATTTGCTTATTAAAATAGAATTTGTAATAAAGTCTGAAATATCAGTGATAGTGTCCTCTTTATAAATGTTTAAGAATACTTCTAAAACTTAGATGACTGCAGCTACTTGGTACCTGGATGTATTACTTTTCTTATATATTCTTATTACAGAATATATAAAGCCTTTTTTTTTTGATACTCATTATTTAGATTTAGCATTCACTTGTTTGTTTGACCATACAAAGAAGGTATCAATTTCCATAGTGTTTGATAAGGAGAAGTAGCATCTTGATTACTTGCTGTACTGCTGAAGTCCTTTGCTTAAGAACACATCTGTTTGTGTTTTAGTTCTTAGAAGGCATCTGCGTAAATCTCATTTGCTGTAGGCAGTGTCAGGTGCGTAGTGGATCCATAGATTTTATTCTGCCCTCCCCCCCAGCAACCCATGTGGATCCCAGGCCATCACCCACTCAGGATGATTTGTCTGTAGGTCAGCAGCCAAATAAATCTGTCTTTGTCAACAAGTGTGCACTATTTAGGAGTATTTGAGCTCACAAAATTCATTAAGAAATAAAAGCGTTTTCTTCTGAGGCTGTCGGACTTGCAAATGAGCTGCCAGAGGGACACAAAAGTCAATCACTGTTAGAATGTGGTGTATGACACCTTTCCATTTTGGTAAACTTTTCCTTCTGAAACAGCATAGATTAAAAATAAATCCAAATGTATGGAATTGCTTTTTGTCAAAAAGGTAAATACCCCAGTCTTATTTGTAAGGGTTTTTTAAATGCTTGAATAAAGGCAAAGTGCAGAAAGAATAAAGGATTAAAATACAAATGTGTAAAGTATTCTTGAGGCTGTTGTTGATCAGTTTCTGCCACTATTTTTTTTCCACCTATGTTGTCTTACCTGAGGTTGGTAATTGTGATTATCGTGCTAGTCACTTTGATGAAAAAACTCTGTATTTCAGCTGTAGTGTCAGTATCTAGTTGTGGTAGAGGTGTGAAAAAAGCTGTTTTGAGGTAATGTCTGTGAAAATACTATTTGCCAACTTTACCTAAGGAACCTGCGTCTTTCAGCAATTTTCTGGTCTTGATAACTCCTTGACTCCTGATAGATTAGTGCTATTAGGCCATCAGCCATGGGGTTTTTTTTAAATACTTTTCTTTATTTTGTTGATGTGTCTTTATATAGAAGAATCTTTACAGTCAACATGTATTTCTAGATGCTGTGTTAAAATTGCTGGCAGAGTCTATTATTCTATACAAACTGAACAATCTGGCCCCTTGTTTTATTTATAAAGGTTCAATGTATCTTTGCCTGCCTACATCAATCTGCAAGGGAGTGTCAGAAAGGCCCCGCATTCGCCGAGCCGTGAGTTATCAATAACTTTTCAGATGTGTTAATGAATGTGGAACAAACGCAGTTACGTGTTTAAAAAAATAAAGATCCACCTCCTAAAAAGAAAAAAAAAAAAAACAAAAACAAGAGCAAAACTCTTTACTGCAGAAGCAGGCATGACTATAAAGAGATTACTCTAAATTTTTATTAGTGTAAGTATAACTAAGCAGTAAGGTTGCCCTCTAGAAAACCTATTGTTGAACTGCTTTGAAGCTCTTTGGTGTGTGGGTTACAGGTTTTAACTGTTGTATCCCACAGACAGATTAAGCATGTGTTGTTTATGGAAAGTTTTGTTTACTTAAGAATCTGAAACATGGCCCATCTGAAAATGTTATATATTAGCATCCTATACATAGAATGGATATTTAAAAATCTGATTTACATAGTAGTAAGAAAGGCTTGACTAAAAAGATGCGGGTTTTTTATTTCTCTCTGTTGTAGTTAAACTCAGTAATGAAAATGGCTTCTTGAATTAGTACATTCAAATCTAGAAGTTTAGAGTTTTAAATCATGAAGCCATAAAAAAATTTCTCCTAACTGTGAAATGTATCTTCACTCTTTAAAATATTTGATGAAATGAAGAGGCTGCTATCTGAGTTCACTGTATTATCGTTTTTTTCTCTCAGCAGCCCTTCTTGCTTCAGTAATTCACCAGTAGGTTTTCAATGATAAGAGATCATATCAAATTATGTTTAAAAAAATAAAAAAGGCTGCATCCTTAGAGAGATTAAGGTGTTTTATCATGCCTGTGTCTTAACAAGAAGAGAGCCGTTGCAGTGATCTCTCTTCTGAATTTCAAGTAGTGACAATTATGTTATGACTCGAAGGGAAACATGTTCAGCCCTCATCCCCAGAATACCAGATGGTTATTTTGTTTGGAAGACTTCAGGTCTTGCTCCAAGAAGGGGTTATTTAACCTTGCAATTGGACCTCAGTGTCTGGGCAGGTTGATGCTTCTGCTGATGCAGGAGCTGCAACCTGCCACAATGAAGATATAATTAAGATGTTACAGCCCAACAAACAGCATGTAGAAGAGAAAAGAAAAAAGGTTTATCATATGGAGATAGGCAAACACCTCTAAAATATTTTTCATATAGGCTATGCTCGTGTGTTTGACTGATCTTTTTTTTCAGGTTTGTAAGCATTTAAAATCATTTTTCTGCCAACTCTTTATGCTACCCATCAGATTTTAAAGGGTGCATTGCAAGAGCAAAATCATAAAATGAGTATCAGGTGGGATTTGGTGAAGACTCAATGTGTATAATTTTGTGTTTATGAGGCTGCTGTTATATGCTAATTATTGCATAGAAATACATCACTATTTCATGCAAAGTCTGATCAGAGCATTATATAGCTCATTTAACAAATGCTATTGTATCAAAGTGTTTTTAAGCTAATACTGACTCTCTGGTTTCAAGCACTTTTCCTGCTGCATTTTTGAAGGAGAAGTGTGAGAGGATTTTAAAATAGCATTAGAGACCATTAAAACACACATTTGTGTTTTTGGTGTTACTTGGCAAAGAAGCGTAGAGTGTTTTAAGTTTCCGTAGACCTTCACTATGTGACAGGGCACTGTTAACGCTTTGCATGTAACCTGCAGAACATGTCTGACTGCCGCAGATTTCTGACCTGGAATGTGCTGATTTCTATACTGCAGGTGACACGACCCGTCAGCGAATCAAATTCAGCGATGACAGAGTGTGCAAGAGCCACCTTCTCAACTGCTGTCCTCATGATGTGCTGTCTGGAACTGTATGTAGCTAAATCTTGTGTTTTATTTATATAAGAGTGGAGAAATTGAATTATATTTGTTCTTTGTCGTATCTCCTTTAGTTTTGTGGTTTTCAGTGACTATCTGGCACTCTCTGGTAGTTCAGAGGAACTTTCATAAACAACTAATTTATGGGTTCTAAAGTTAATTTTTACAATTCTTCTGTTCTAAATGCTAATTATTACTTAAATTTTATTGTTTACTGTCACATGAAAAGCCAAATAAAGTTACCTATGTGACTTGGACTATAGCAAAATGTCGTTAGAGTGGTACAGTTGCAAGTAATAGAAAGAAATAAAATGTATTGTATGCATAAGTTATGAAGTTACTGTCTTAAAAATTTATGTTGTAGTGGGAAAGTACATTATATATTGTGTATATAAAGTACACATATATATGTGTAGTGGGAAAGTACAAGATATATTCATATAGACAAGTACAGAGATTTTTCATTCTTCAGAAATATTTTAATGAAAATAATTCAAAGTTCAAATAATTACATTTCTAGAAGTTGAGATAAGTTTAATATGATAGTGACACTTACTGTACAATATCCAGTTACAGTGCCATTGTCATAAATTCTAAAGCATTTTTAAAATCTCCATTTATGACATATTAGTAACTTGTTTGACTTGGACTTTTGTGTACTCTGTAGTAGAAATTCCACTACCTGAGCATAGGAAACAAGGGGTTCTGACACACGCCACTAGCTTTGTCAGTGTATTTGTACTTTTCCTTGTGGTTCATGTTTAAGGTAGCTTATTTTTTTTGTGAAAGGCAGATGAGTAATCTTTCATTGATTATTTAACCTAATGCTTGATAATATTAGAATAAATAACAGTTGAGAGATGTAGTATGATGATACAAGGAAGTGCCTACTGTTCCTAATGTTGCTAGGGTAGCTTTTTTCACTGCTGTTGGCACATTTTGTTACCCTTTGGCACTGGGGAAAATAAGTACTGGAAAATCTGTCTGAAGGATTAATTGAAATGGTATTGTGTGTCAATGTATGTATAGTTTTATTTTGAACTGGTTTGTGCATTACTGTCTAGACAAAATGAGGGAAAAGGGAGAACAATGTGTTTCTTTTCACCCATCTGTTATGTTGGATGGTGTTTGGTGGTGTAGTGAGCAAAATAACTCCTGCTTCGGGGAGATTTGGGACATACCAGTATGCTATAAAAACAGACAAAGGCATTGGTCATAATCCACAAGAAGAGACTTGTCAAAGATTCGTTTGACAGCTTTTCATTGTGGTCCAATTTCTGTAAGCAAAGATTTCTAGAACAGCTGCAAGTAAGAAATGTTTATCTTTAGAACTATAGAAGTCATAGGTGTCATGCAGTAGCGCCTCTTACATTGCAGGTCGGTCATGTAGGCTGGGGCAGCTGACACAGTTTCAATCCTCACTGCAAGTTTTCATCAGCCTCATACCAGATTCTGCTGTGGCTCATGGAATACTAAATGAAACTGCTTCTTTAGAGAATTATCAGTCTTTGCCTTCCTCATGCAATTAGTCATCTTACCAGAAAATGTGTTCCACAATGTAAATCTGGGTCCAGAAAAGCAGTGACTAGTTTAGTCACTTTTAGTGGGAGTAGTAGAAAGGGAGCTCAAAAGATACAGGCTTTACCTGGCCCTTGTGATGTTTTGCTGTTTACCTGGTCATAGATCAGCAGGAAGAGAGTTTCTCTCTTAACAGCAGTTTTTTAAAGGGCAGGAAGTGTGGAGTCTTACTGAACAATTTGTCACTGATTTAGAAAATGACTGTGAAGTTTTCTCCCAAGTTTTGATAGGAAGATTTTGATGAATCTTCGCATTCAAGATCTATAGGTAACGAAAGTTGACTGACTTTTTTTTTTTTAATTCAAGTCGCTGAATGTTCCTGAAAGAGTAAGTTCACTGGGTATATTTTATGAGGTTAACTCTCTATGTTGACTAGATTATCAGTAAAATACTGGACATGAATTGCCATTTTTTTGTGTGTCACAAGATGATCTAGATGAGTTTCTAGGTGCTGCATGTTACTGTTCCTGTTTGCAAAATGCAGACTTCTGTATGTTTCTAGTCCACCTACTCTTTCAAAACCACTCAAGGAGGACATTTGCAGATAACACAAGACAAACAAAGTGACTCATGAGTAGGCCCTGTTATTTTAGTGCGTTCTTTTCCTTAATGGCCAAATTCCCAAAACTCTGCAAAGGCTTTGATTTCCCTTAACGGTAAAAAGCTGTGTTACTTAGGTTGCAGTATGTATTGGTAAAGATAGTGTGTGTATACTTCTTGTTTAGAGATTTTATTTGTGAATATGTTTTTGTGCTACTAAGTTTCTGGGTTTGTAGACTTGGAAATTTCAAGTCAAGCAGTCAGAAGTGTCTCTGCCTGGTGGAGGTGATTTTGTGTTGCATTCTGGGGAGAGATAGAGTATTGGTTTGGATTTTTTGTGGCCTTATTCTAAGGGCAGTGGGAATAATGGACTATGTGGAAACTGTATGTAAAATACTGAGTCTCAGCATCAAAAATGCAAACAAAGATAAAAGTGTTAGCATCCTCTTTCAGTTTATTAAATTCCAAGTATACAGTCCTCTGTGATTATTTTTTTTTTTGGAAATACGTTCTGAAGTTTGTGTGAAGCACATAGTAAACTAATTGCTAAGATCACAGAAGTTATATTCAAGGCTGTAGAACAGTGTCTGTTTAGAACTTGCTTTTGACAATGCCTCTCACCAAAGCTGTTTTTATTTTTAACTATCACTTTTTCATGTTTTGGTGCTCTGCTTTTTCGTAAGGATCACTTGGACACCAGTTCACATACATAAATCAGTGGTTTAAGAGTTTACTCATTCATTTTGAGCTGAAAATTGTACAATGAGAAATTAGTAAGACTTTGTAAACCCTGGCTGACGAGACACTTAATGATTTGCCTACTTACAACTAGCAATTTTTTTAATTTTTAGTGGTGTTTTTTTTGTTTGTTTGTTTTTTGCCTTGCAGGGTTAACACTGTTACTTTTACCCTTAGTGGTTGCTGATGATAAGACTTTAAGACTTAGGGGGTTTTTGGTTGTTTTAGTTTGGGGTGGGGTTTTCGTTGTTGCTGTTTGTTTTTTTTCTTTACAAAAATGTTTATTTATCCATAATATGAGATTGGGACTGAAGCTGCATTTGTAGGAGTCAGATGACTCCCCCATAATGGTACGAACCTGTTAAGCAATGTTCTCTGGATGTGAGTTAGGTCTGTGCTGTCTTCCACAGGTTTTACAAGATTTGTGTGTTTTCTCTGTCTTTGTCTGTTTCTGAATGAATAGCAGAGTACTAATGAAAATAACAAGGTGGGAAGATTTAAAACTAATACCTTTAATAAGGCTATTATTAAGTACCAATGTCCTGAATAGTTGTAGTAACCCAGTAGCTGTCTTTGAAAATCCCAACACCTCTGCATCAGTCTGGCTCTTATCAGCTTGATGGTGCTTCCCGGATGAAAAAGGTTTGACAAATACTATATGTGGTCTTGTGAACGGTGGTTGAGAAACTCCTGTCTGCTCAGGGAATTAACTTTGTATTTATGTGTATTTGTTGAGAAAAAATACTTCTTGCATTTTTTTTATCCAGACCTCAAAGTATACTCTGTTGGTTCACCCTGCAGTTAAGCATATCTTTAGATGCTCCTAAATTTATTGCATGCAGCTCTTCAGGACTCTGACTGACTAAAACCACATTAATCAAGACCTTGGTTTAGCAATATACTTGAATGCATGATTAACTTTAAGCTTATTAGGAGTGGAATTCAGCTCCAGATAAAGACATCTAAATTTAGATTTCAGATGAGGAGCTAGGTGTTGAAGTCAGAAGGTATCTTAGGCAGTAGAGCCTAGAATAATATGTAGTTCACCTGCCCGTGGGTGTCCCTCTCGAGGTGGGCTGAATCCGTTTAGGCTCACTGAATGTACTGTCTGTGTCTCCTTTAAATGTGTCAGAGAAGTTTGGATAGTTCACACATATGCAGATTGGTGTTAGTAAAGAGTTTTAATCTGTAGTTGATTTATTTACCAGTAGTCCCATTGGCTCTGGAACTATTTGCATGCTTAAAACTTGTGGTTTGGGGTGTGACTGATTTTATGCTCTACTTCTAGAAAAAGCATTAGAAACTGTTAGAAGGCATTGTGTCTTGAGGTTACCAGCTTTTCAGTTCAGGGCTGATTTGATCATGTGAACTGCTTCAGCTTAGCAAATCAAATTAAATTAGGCTTGCATAAGCTACCTCAGTTTGTAGCCTTCAGCCCAGTGGTGATGAATTGTAAAGTGCACTGTTGTCCTCTCAAGTGATCATGTCAGTCTCTTGAAATGTATTCTTAATTTCTTTGACCAGAACCAGGAAAGTGAAGTGATTGTACCACATTCCATTTTAATGGCTTTAATTTATTGCGGTGAAGGAGGAGTTGTTACTTTCTGCATGGTTATCAACTTCAGTGTTAGTATATTCTATAGTCAGGCTGTAAGAACAAATACTATGTAAACACTGAAATATCTCATTTAATAATAAGAAGGACTGATGCTAATTTTGGTAGCAAAGATCTGTTCTAAGAAGTTGAAGTCTTGAGAAGTGAGAGTATGGTTACATAGAGAAATGTCCTTTAAAAAGTATTATACTTCAGAAGATACCTGGAATTCAGTGGTTACTAAGGACTTCAGTTTAATAATTTCTGCATCTTTTTTGCTCAGCATTTCTTTCCTGCTAGTGGAGTCCTACAAAAGTTAACTGTTAATGGAGTCAGAGGACTTAAATCCCCTTCTAATTATGTGTTGCTGACAAGAAAAGATGGACTTTATCACAAGTCTAGAAATCTGTTGAAAACAAAACTGGTAGTGCAGCTGAAGAACGAATTCCATAATAAGGAAGATCTCAGCAAAGAGTGTATCTTCAGCTTCTTTTTATCAGTAGTAAGTGTTCTCATACAAACCTAGTGGTGCCTTGACAGTTTGGTAAAGGAAGAAGTCTGGTTCCTCCAGTATCAATTTTTCAGCAATGTCAGGCCTTTCTAAGCAAACAAACAAACAAAAATTTCTGCTCTTGCTGAATGTGAACTACTTTGGTGTCGTTATATCTAGAAAGAAATACCTACATAAACACTGCCCTGAGTATCTTCTTTCAAATATTTATCAAAGATATCTGCTGTTTTTAGAAGCCTTTGATAGTGTGTGCTACTGTGTCACACTTGGCCCAACTTCAGCCCTTTCTGTTTTAAGTACCTTTAGCTTCTCTGTGCTCTTTCTTCAGTCTGTATAGAGTATATTCAGTAATCAAATTCCTGATGCCAAAGGAATGTGTAGCAGTTGTAAAAGTGCCAAAATGAGAATTTTGCTGTAGGTAGCTCAAGATCTGAAAGAGAAGCGGGGGAGGGGGGAAACCCCACCCTAATTTCATGTTCCAGAAACAGTGTCACATCAGAGATTAATTTCCAATTCAGTTATTTGTCAGCTACTCAGAGTGCACATTTATTTTGCACATAAACTCTGCAGATTCTCTGTTGCCAGACCTTTGGCCAGCTCTTCCTTGTCAACCCATACTTAACTCGTGTGATAATTTTTTTTTTTTGTACCTGATTTGATTGAAGCAGTGCTGTGCAAACTAAATGCACGTAATCCCTATTTCTTTATTATACCGAAGGCATTCTGTCTATTTTGATGACAAAAATTATTACTAAATCATTTCAGTATGAAGTTTATTAAGCCTTATCTCTGAGAAATCAAGCAGCTTTTATAGCCTATCTAACACTGAGAAATAATTTTTTTTTATTGCAGAAAATGGTCAGCAAGTACTAGAAGGCACTAGTTTCTTAAGCAGAATTCAGCAATAACAAAAGGACTCCTGATACCCTGCTTTGTATGTGGTTACCTAGACTAGTCTTGAGCAATAACTTTCATTTGCAATAGAGAGTCTCCAAATATGTAGGCTTTTCTTCAGGTTTTAGTCTCAGTAAAAGTGCAGAAAATTGCAAAAAGACCTAAAGCATGGCTTATCTTACTCAGTGAAATTTAGTTACATCTAACCTGGGGACTTGGATATTTTCACCTTTCTTTGTGTTGTTCATCTGAACTCCTCTGTAAATCACTGTTAAGTAGTGTGAGTCTGTATGAAAGTCAGTGTATTGACAGTGAAAAAGAGTGTAAGTTTGTTTTCTTTAAGCCTTCCATTAACTCAGTGTATGAACATGATTTTCCTTCAGCCATCTTCTGTTTCAAGTGTGATTGATCTTTAAATGGCTGACTACCAATGCTTGTTCTTTGCCTCTGGGGGGAGAGCATACCTTGGCGCCAAATTGCAAGGTGGACTTGTGGAAAAGGAAAATAATGTGTCTTACTGTATCTTCTGTCCATTTTCATCTGCTGTCCCAGCTACTTTGCAGCTACCCATATTATACCAGATTATAATACAAGCTGCTTATTGATCATGATTGAGCATAAGACTTTTGACAGTAATGAATCATCTCCAAGATGAGTTGTCTTTGCCTGATGTTGCACAATTTACACCAGCAGAAGTGCTTTCTAGCCTGTTTTTGCATTTAATATGCAAACTTAAAGAGTTTTAAACATAGTGGGTTTTTATATCTTTCTACATTGGGGTTTGCTAATCGAACTCTTATGAAAGACATTCAGTAGTAATATTTCTGTGAAGACCTTCAAAAGGTTACCCAGAACTAGTACAGACTGTTTTAAGGAGCAGTTCCAACAATTTCATAATTTCTTCAGCAGCAAAACTAATGATAAAGAATCCTTTTCTCTTACACCTGCTTGTTCTTGCTCCCTGTCTTTTATGCCATGTGAGTATTTAGAAGGCAGCCCTGTTGGGTCAAACGGGGAAAGGGGAGCCAAAATTTCTTTTCTTGTGATTGAAGCATCTAACACAAAGGAATTCTCTATAACATACTCCTTGTCCCCCAGAATTTCCACTAAAATTACTGAAGGTTTTCAACAGCTTTTGAATTTGCCACCTTGATACTATAAGAGACCCCAGCTTCATAAGTCCACTACTATGTTGTTCCCTACGTATTGTCAGCACATTGTGTGGCTGCCCAACAGGTTGGACAAAGGCACACTGCTGAAGAATTTGCCTGTGTGTTTGGTTTGCTATATTTTTTACCCAGTCAGTACCCAGATTGTGTTCAACAGCACAGGCAGATGTGCCAGCATGGAGTGGCACAGCACAGAGATAAGGGGAGGACAGAATGTTTCTCAGTAGTAATGCTGGCTCAGACTAATTACCATCCTTTTCAGGCTTTGGATTTAAAATTCCCAGTAAGAAGCAAAGAAATCAGAAAATGTACTATTCTGTGGAGGTTAAATCCAACCCAAACAGAGAGAAATAAGCATAAAATGCATGTAAAGTGAACAGCATGTCATGGTAGTGTTATGTGGGTTCTGGGGGTTTTTAGTGTGTGATGGAATTTTATTTCATGCATTTATTCAAAGTGTATGCAGAGTACATCTTAGAATAGCAGGGTTTTTTTGCTGTGGTGGATGTGTTTCAGGCTTTTTGTCATTGTATTCAAACCTATTCAAGTGTGTCACTAGCCTTACCTATGCATTTATAACTTAAGTGTTTCGCTTCAAACAGGCTTGGCCTTGAGTTTGACAGTTTAGCCTTAAAGACCTTATTCAGTCCTTATTCAGTACAAGAGATGAATCAGCATGAAGTCAATCTTTTCACAATTTCAGGATAATTTTTAAGTGTCTAATTTTCAGATAATTTTAAAAAGTTCTTTGACATTGCTCTCCAAGTATTGAAGTACTTTCCTGAAAAAAATGCTTGAGTTTTTAAATAATGTCAGCATGACTTGGAAAGAGACATCTTGCTCAGCTTCAAGGTCTTTGTGGATTTGCATCAGTTAACAAAATTGCTGAGGTCCAGTATAGTTGAAAAAGGAAAAGCTAATCTTTTCCTTTATCAGATGTTCCTTATTGCAATCAAATGTTTTCCTGAAAACGGATTTATGGTGGCTGAAGGGAATTTAAATAACTGCAGTTTATAAAAAACCTTTTCAAGTTCAAAATTCTTTATTTTACCAATGTCGGTTTTTTTCTCTATTTGAAACTTCTATATGAAATAAACCAACAGCTTCCATAAAAGTTAATGGTTTCTTTGGAAGTCTAAGTAAAAATTTGAGAAGACTAAAGTAATTCGGTTTTGTTTATTTTACTATACTTATGAAGCTTGGATAAAATAAGTATTTTATTTATTAAAAACAAGCAAACAAAAACCCAACAAAACCCTCAGTCATTTGGCATGCAGCACTTTCTGAGTTACTCACAACACAAGTTATTAATTATTTTAAGTTTGGGTTTAAAACTGTTACTTAACTACAACAATAACAGCTTTTTCCATCAGAGTTCAGTTTTCATCATGTGCTTTTAATTTTAAGAAAGGATTAATTCTTCTTAATATTAAGTGAGCAGTGCCAAGAGGAGACTTAACTGAAACTGTGCTGGTTTTAAGTGCTGTAAATCAGTCACTTCCAATGACTCTACATCAGCCTGTGCTTTATGCAGAGAGGTTGCTTTGGTTTTATTCAATTTTGTTTCCATTACAAATTGTTTGCATGGGGGGAGTTGGTTTACAGGTTTGGAGAGGTTTTTTGGTGGTTGTTTATGGGTGGAGTTTTTTCATTTGTTTTTTGTCAAGGGCACATTTCTCTTGGTCACCAGACTTGCCGTGAACAGACTGAATTAGAATTTCTTATGCTGTGTCCTATGCAAAATTCAATTTAAAACCAGTATTTGTTACATAATAAGATTCTGGGCATTCCCCTAAGTGGCACTTAGATCAGTGATGCAGCCCTACTTACTTTGTACGTTCATGCTTCCTTCCTGCCCTTTCTAGAATGGTTTTAAGATTACAAGTGGAATATCTGTACTTTTTCTTCCCTGATTCTTGAACATGGTCCAACACTCAGCTCATCTTCACTCATTTGCAAAATGTTTTGCAGGGGTTTGATTTTTGGCTGTCTTACTTGAAATACTTCAAGAATGTTTTTTAAACAGCACTTAAAATGTTGCTGTGGTTGTAGTTCTTTCAGGTGATGAATATAACTGAAACACATTATCATAGGGTGTGCAGACAGGTTCAGGTCAAGAATTTGACCATTTAATTGCCAGTTATTTTCATGGATCTTAGCTCTGCTAAACTGTTGAAAGTTCAATATATGATGTTCTGCTTCAGACGCTTTTTTGAACTTTTAGTAAAACAGCATTTTTGCAGGATATTAATGATATTTTGTAATGCAAACAGCCATCATGATAAGTTGTTAATTCTCTCTGCTTTTATTATTTCTTGATTCGTGCATGTCTGTCAAAGACCTATCATCTGATAGCTTTGTTAAGCTCTCATTCCCACAGGGGAGATGACTTGCTTCAGAATATTTGGCTGTTAAAGAAAATCATGCTAACCTTATTCCTTGTCACACTTCTGAAAAGTTAAACCACATTGCCTTTGTCTTTTCAGAGAATGGACCTTGGAGAATGCCTGAAAGTGCATGACTTGGCATTAAGGGCAGACTATGAAATAGCATCCAAAGATCAAGATTTCTTCTTTGAGCTTGATGTATGTATTTTGTCTTAATGGTGCAGAGAAAGCATTAGTTTGGGTACTTAGGTGGATCAATTGAGCAACAGATGTTAAGTTTTGGTACAGACTGAAGGAAGACTTCTGAAAAGCAGTTTTATAAAGAATGCAGAAAAACTCTTGGCACAGTTACGTGAAGATACTTGCCTCTTCATGATTATATGCTAATTTGTGTGGTAGTCATCTCTAGGTAGAACTGTTAACAGCATCTCAGAGTATCGTGAAACTGAGTGCTGTCTTAGCGTTATCAAATAGCAAGCAAATGTTAAAGCTGTGTATGCTTCGAAGAGAGTTTTAAATTCTGCACTTAACTAAAGTAGTTTTGTGTTGGAGGTAACAAATCATACACTGTGTCTCCATACACTATAGTTTGTTTCGAACTCCTAACTAAGAAGTTAGTCTTTGCTAGGACAAAAGGGTTTTAGTTTTTTAATTGATACTTGGAGGGATGGTTAATATACTTAATAGCTTAAAATCTTTGTGAAAAAAGTTTCAGTAATGCATGTAATGGCTGGATGAAATGATCCTGAATAGCCTTTCAAGAATTTTACTGCCTGCTAGAAATACTCACTTCTTCTTCTTCTTCGAGATGATTTAAGACAGATTGACTTCCGTATTTCTGCAAGTACTTAGAAACTATGACAATGTGTAGACTATAATTTTTTAAATCATTTGTATTAATATGTGTGATTACCAGCATAAACTGGTAAGATTATTGTTTCTTATTTGAAACTTGTGAAAGTGAAGCTTTAATAAACTTAAGAAGCCTTACAGCTAAAGAAATATTTATATTCTTGACAGCGTTGATCCTTGTTCTTATTGATGTTTTAGGCAATGGACCACCTGCAGTCATTTATTGCAGACTGTGACCGGCGAACAGAAGTGGCTAAGAAAAGACTAGCAGAAACCCAAGAAGAGATCAGTGCTGAAGTTGCAGCTAAGGTAAGCATGTCAAACCTAGTTACTGCTATCTTTGTGAAGGTCAGTTTTTCTAAGGAGCCAATTTCAAGTTTTGAAAATAAATCAAATCTGGGAATTCATACTGAAGAGAGGGGAAAATAAATAAATTTTCTCTATCCTTCCTAAAATTGCCTTTAAGGCACAGAAAAGAACACAGGGAAGAGACCTCTCTGATTATTTTTGACCTCAGGAAACTTGACTCTGAATCTCTGCTATAGAAATGTTAGTAATTCTTACACTTTTTGACCCAAACTTTATCTATAAAGTAAAGAAAAATGGATGTGCTTTTCTCTAGATCTTTTTTTAATGAAAAAAACCCTATCATTTTTCTGCACATATATGCAAATGCTAGGAGGAATGGTTGTACAAATACTAATTTTCCAAGACCGGTATAGACAACAGTGTGAAATACTTGGAAGTTTTCTGAACAAAATCCTTTCCTGGAATTGTACATGGGCTTGGTAACTCAGCCTTTTTCTGGGTTTTTTGCAGAGACACATTTTCTGTTTCACTTTTACTTGGAGAAGTTTTCTCTGCCTATTTCTTTAATTCTGTCCTTCCAATTTTGCAGATCATAACTCGGTAGTAGTTCAGATTGTTCTCCATAATTAAAAGCGCTTCCGGTGTTAAGCCTTTCCTTGTCTTTCAAGGCTGAAAGAGTCCATGAATTGAATGAAGAAATTGGGAAACTGTTGGCCAAAGTAGAACAGCTTGGAGCTGATGGGAATGTGGAAGAATCTCAAAAAGTAATGGATGAAGTGGAGAAGGCTCGGGTAAAGAAGAGAGAAGCAGAAGTAAGTTGATTGTGTAAGGCTTGGGGGATGGAGACGGCAGGGTCAAATATTAAATTGCTTGGCCTCTGTGTAATGCAAGACATCTCTGTCACTTCCTTAGCTAATTGCTTCATATAAAACTAAAGAAATTGCTTTGTGGTATCCTGTATAAAATTTCTACCCTTCAATACACTCCTATGCTACTAAAATTATACTTCCTTCCACAAATGGTGCATTTATCCTAGTTTGGCTGTATTGGTCAGTATCTTTGGACACTACCTTTGTGGCTGTGATGGTTGCACTGACCTGGTTTGGTCTCACAGCTCTTCCTGCGGCAGCTCTGTTGTAACCTCGTGCTGTGCTGATGTGACTCGTACTGGAAAGCTTCGGTGAAGTGATTCCTTGTCTTCCCTAAAAGAGAGATCATGTCTTGAGTATCAGGAAAGTCAAAATGATCTTTGTAATGTGCAGGTGACAGAACTCACCAAGAGCTTTTCTATATTGTATTACGCAAAGATACTGAAATTTCTAGAAACCAATATCTGCAGTGGTTTCCATAGTACCAGAAGGACTGCTGGCAGTCTTGCTGGTCTGTCATCTGAATGTATTTAGGTAAATTTTGCTCAGATAACGTGTTTAATTAGTGTCTAAAATGCAGATAGATTTATCAGGAAACTAATACTATTTTAAATGGGGTTCAGAATTAAAGCTGGTGTAGTATTTTTATAATATGTTAACAGAGTAGTCATAGTGTTAATATGTGTTCATTGTTGTATGTGAAAAAGTTGTTCATCCTTCTATTTAAATAATCTTAACATAGTAGTTACCCCACTTTTTATTTAATTTTCAAAACCAGTTGCTGATGTCCTGTCTTTAAATATGTTCCGTTTTCAAAATAAGGAAACATGCTTTGTATCTTAATGAGACAGATGATTTATGAACAGTGTGAATTAATTAAAAGGTGTTCTGGTGTACTTTGAATTTGGTTATTTGTAGTGCATCTTTGGTAATGTGTCATCTTTGTGTTTATGTGCATTGAGAAGTAACAGCAGATGCTTTTTTTTTTTCCTAGGAAGTATACAGGAATTCTATGCCTGCCTCCAGCTTCCAGCAGCAGAAGCTACGAGTTTGTGAAGTGTGCTCGGCTTATCTTGGTCTTCATGACAATGACCGGCGACTTGCTGATCACTTTGGAGGAAAACTACATTTGGGATTTATTGAAATAAGAGAGAAGCTTGAGGAACTCAGGGTAAATAATTTTTACTTTTTTTGTGTGTGGTCCTACTTAATTATTTGCCAGGCAGCCTTAATGGAATATTTCTTTCTGGGTGTGTGAATTTTTTCATATCACTTTAAACTTTTGGATTTCATTAGCCTAAAAACACTAAATGTTCTAATTTAACATCAATTACCAGGATAGATTTGTAAGATGACCTCTTTTGCACTGAGGTATATTAAAACACACATTCACAGTAATGCATCTTGGGAACCAAGAGCTTGAATCTGCTTGTAAAATGGAGAATTGTATTTTGAATGAACAGCAATGTTGAAACATACTTAGCAGTCATAGGAGATAGCCAAATGAACTTTGTTTTTAGCCAGATGATTGACTAAAAGTACTAAGGAAACTCTTGAACATACAAGAGCATGTAGTAAGGAGGATAACACTTGGGAAAGCTTTCAAAAACATGTAAATAAATGCTTGGAACTCAAACAACCTGCTGTATGGTGAATGACTAAAACTCAATTTGTTTATTTTATGTGGACAAAAATTAGGAAGTGACTGAATAGAGTCCAGCAACTCAAGGCTGTAGCTATCCAAAGTGGGAATACAAAATTATGCCTATCTTGAAGTCAGAAATAATTGTTACGGGGAGGTTGCATGTTCTCTATAGCTTGACCATTTCAAATCCTGTTGGAATATTATAACCTATCTTGACCAGACATCATATGCCAAAAGAAAGACATTGGAATGATATTCTGGACTTCTAGTTTTCAAGAGAATGGATTTGAACACTGATGCCATTTATGACCTTAATATACAAATTATGGAGTTCACAGCTCAATTAAGCATTTTAAAATGCTGTAGAAGTCACTAAAGACAGTAACTAAATTGGTTGAAGCCCTGAAAGCAGAAATTGCTGCTAGTGGATTTGAATAAATTGACTTGGTTTATGTTTTGTAATATTCCAGCTGTCTTGCATGGATACTGTGACTTACCCTTCGGAGAGCCCAACTCTCTGTTGATCATGTTGGCAATCTAGGCTCCTAAATATAGCTGGTGTAACTTAAATCTTAGATGCCTAGAACAGGTCATGTGTGCTTCCTCTCATTCCCCCAAGAAATTATGCAAAGAGTCACTTGAACAAGAAACCTTGCTCGTAGTTAAATTTCTGATGTGGTACAAGGAAATACCGATATGATTTGACATGAAGGGTTGAAATAACTGATTATTTACACCATTTCGAAAAAAATATGCATGGTTAACTATTTCACATTCCCAAAGCATCAATAAATTAATCTTTCAAAGTGCTTTGCTAACAAAGAAAGAAAACAATAACTATCCCCTCCTTCCTCAGAGCTCTCCTCAGAGATCTAATCAAGATGCTGCTGGGGCAATTCCACCTCTCAGAAGAAGGTCTTTACAAAGAGTTGAATTTCTTGCATCATGTCCAGAAGGTGGCAAGACTTGGGTTTGGCCAGATCTCCAGTTGTGAGTTCCACATCTGAGGGCCCTCTACTGAGCGTGCCTTGTCCCCAGTAGTAGTGAGTTCACCCTGGGGGCTATCAGCTGAAGCATCTGCTCTAACTTTGTCCCACAGTCACAATACAGAAACAAGTAGCCTCAAAACGTAGGTGTTGGCCCAACCAAGTCCTTTAAGAAACAATTAGCTCTCCCATTTCTGATTCCTTTCTGCCTTTCCCCAGTGTCCAAAATATGATAGGACTGGCATGGAAACTCTCCATGTCAAATAAAAGGCATGACTTACTGTTCTGAATTCCCCTTTATTAAAAACTTAATGTTTAACTCTGCATATTTCAGGTCTTCGTGTAACACCCACATGCAGCTCTTCTGCAATAACTTCTGTTTCTTCAAGAAAAAAAAAAAGTGTATATATACTGAGGAAGAGAGTGGGAATAATATACACAAGGGAAAGGGGATATGCCTGAGGGAAAGAACTGAATGTTAACTATCTAGATTATTCTTATAGCACCTTTGTGTGAGACATTTTTAAATACAACTTAATATATTCTTTTGCTTCTAGAGGATTGTGGCTGATAAACAGGAGAAACGAAATCAGGAACGCCTGAAACGCCGAGAGGAGAGGGAAAGAGAAGAAAGGGAGAAACTAAGGAGGTAGGGATCTGTTTTAATTGCATGTACAGTGTAACCTATTTATGTTTAATAAGAAAACTGATATAGTTCATACACCTTTCTAAATTTGCAGAATTACAATAGTTTGCATTCCTTGGAAACTTACAAGAATTGAGATGGAATTCCATTCTGAATCTTAAAACATGGAATTGTTTTCATTAAAAGCCTTTTTAAAAGCTACTGATAGTAGCTACATACTTGAAGAAAGGGTCTTCAGATTAGAAAATTTTTAGGTGTGTACCTTGTTTTGCGACCTGACAGATGTGAGCTTACACACATATGAGCTCCTTGCGTGTCTTAGCAATTTTCTTCACAGATGTTAGAAGTCTTCCTTACTGGAATTAGGTGAATGTATGATTAAGGAAAGCAGTTCCCTGTTCTATGAAATAGTGGCTTCCAGGCCTTGTGGGGCTAGAGTGGAATGGAACCTGAGCCGCAGTTCTCTCGACATGTTGTGTTTCAGAGGTTAACAGTGTAAATTTCTGAAATCTCTTGCAGTCTGATACTATTTGCCTGTCAGGAAGTAAAGGAATACTAACTTCAACTGTAAGCTTTTTCTGTGGGAGGGATGTGAGTTAAAAAGCTGGTTAGATATTCTTCTGGGTTTCTAGTAGGGTAGTCTCAAAAATAAATTTAAAAAACCCCCAACCAACAAAAACCAGGGATGTATTTCCTGATAAACTTGTTACAAATATGTTGACATCAAATAAAAGGCCTTTAAATACGTGCTACTAAAACAAGAAATGCAGTAACAGGTCAACTAGTCTGGTTTATTATTACTAAATTGCACTTTATTTGATAGTGAGATTCTCTTAAGAAAAATTACTATTTTCCATTTATTTCAGGTCCAGATCCCACAGCAAGCATGCCAAAAGGTATATAAATCTGCAGACAAGGAATACCAGCGGTGAAGTTAGTCTTTCACAAGCTGGAACATTTTAAGTTTGTCTAGCACTGTTAGTTTAAGATGTCCATTTTTACAAACAAAGCTTTCTGTTACATAGTCATCTCTCTGTGTGTTTGTACACTATTTATCACCATGCTACTGAGTTTATACATCTACATCTCTTTTGTGGCTACTACAATGCAGCTTTATGTCCCAAGTAACACTTAAAACAGAAAATTGCTTTTTCTTTACAAAACCTTCTGGCTAATACCTGTTGGTGGAAGCCCATGTTTTCAAAATCCTAAGCACCAGGTAAACATCGAGCAGATCACCCATGAATAGTATGAGTGTTCCTTCAAATCTACGTAGTTTTAGGTCAAAGTCTGAGGTATGATTGCAAAGTGATTCGAGGGGGAAAAAAAATACCAAATTTGTATAGTGTTTTAGAACCTTTCGGACTAGTTTTGTTATTGTAGTTATGGGGAACAATAGAGTCCAGTTTTTAAAGAACATCATAATACATAGATTCTGGCAGATGATGCCTGTCACTGCATCATGAAGTTCTACAGCTTCGACTGATAAAGACAGTGTCCTAAAGTGTAAAGAAGTAGATGATTTTCATACTTTTATTTGCTTTCAGGAGCCTGAATTGGCTATGCTGTAGCCATACAGTCATGAATTAACCATAATATTGTCTGCATTAGTGAGAAAGGAGTTTGTAGCCTTTCTAATGTTGCTTTCCCCTGTCTGTTTGCCTATGATCAGACACTGCAACAGCTCTGAACACTGCAGGCCATTCTCTATACAGATGTGCTTACACGCAGAGCGCATAACGTTCACAGCACACTGGTAAGAGCAGCTGGGTGGAAGCAGTGTGTGGTGTAAGCCCTCTCTGTTCCTAGATCTAGGTCCCGGGATCGCCGCAGACACCGGTCTCGCTCAGCCTCGCGGGAACGGAAGAGAAGGACTCGATCCAAATCCCGTGAGAAACGCCACCGCCACAGGTCTCGCTCCACCAGCCGCAGCCGGAGCCGCAGCCATCATAGAAGCAGGCACAGCTCCAGGGAGAGGAGCCGAGAACGCAGCTCCAAAAAGAGGTAAATGTTGCCCTAGAGATAAATGGCTTTTCCTAACGCACAATGAGCATTTTCACACTAAATTAAGTTTATGCTTATCACTTGGTAATTTAAACACATTTTGAGTCTGTCTTAGATTTCAGTTACAGCTTCATCATATGTATGATTTGACACAGCAGAGTGATTTATTTTCTATTTTTTTTTAATAACAATAACAGGGTTATATATTATTTGTCTTTTGGATGAGTGCTACAGAGTATTGGTATCGAGTTGGTAATACCATTTTCCTGCAGCATAGAAAGTGAAACAGCTGATTTTCATTTGAACCCAGGGATATCAGCAGTAATCTTACTGTCATACATTCGGGTTTTCCCTTGCCCTCTTGTTCCCAACACCAGAGCCCATCTATTGTGTACTGGCACCAGATAAAAACAAGTTTAGGTATGCCTGAAAATAAACTTATTGCACTGCATCTGAAGATACTGCTTTGCAAGGACCTCTCATGGAAAAATTACTGCAGGGGGCAGGCTGGGGCTGCTGTTTTGGAATGATTCAGTTGCTGTCTGCTCCTGAGGATTGGCTGGCTTATTTTACATGAATGAGATGAGCATAACTTAAAAGAGTTGGGATTGCACAACGAGGCATTGAGTAGGGAGGTCTGCTCATAGACAGGATTCCCTTCTTGCATAGGTTACCCACCGTGACATACTTGGAAAGCAGTGCAGTGATAGGGTGCCCAGTCTTAAAAACCCTGAGACTGTTGACCTGCAAGAAGACATAAGGTCAGGTTTTGAAGTTGCCTGCAGGGCTTATAGTTTGAATTATTTCAGGAGTTAAACCATTGTTACTTGTGCAGGGGACTTGGGCACAAGGTACTTGATAAACAGTTGTACTAACTCCAGGATGAACCTCTTATTTGGCATGTAGCTTCTCTTCTGTGACATGTAGTTTGTGGAATAGGGGTAATGCCTCTGGATCTCAGTGTTTTTTGCAAGTACTAAGTCTTGCAAAACACTACATTCTAGGGAAAATAATCTTTTCAGATGAGCAACTAACATGAAGGGTCACTTCTTTGTAAGCTTACAAAAGGAAATTAGTACAGGAGCATTTTGCAGACCTTAGTTTTGAAGCTTTGAGTGAAGTGACAGTAACTTTCTGTAAGTGGAGAAAATACAGTCTCACTGTCCTGTCTTGTGTACCAAATTTTTTGACTAGGAAATTATTGGCTAGCTTTATAGCATGCTGTTAAGATTTGCTGTAAAAGTCTGTATTAGAATATTTTGTGGTTGCAGTACATGGTGAAATACAGATGCAGTGTTTTTCAACAACAGACCTAAGTGCATCTGTAAGGGAATATACAGGAGGATGTCTAATCCATTTTTCTCCCATACAGGTAGTTAATTTAATTTAAAACTATGTAGTTTGTTTCACAAAACAGGTCTTTCCTGGCTCCATCATAAAGGTTTTGAAAATGCTTATTTATCAGAGTAATATATCTAAAAAGAACACTACCCCGACCTTTCAAAGTCACACAAAGATTCATTCTTGTAACAAAATGAGGTTTTAGAACAGATTCCAGATTTGGTTTGTATTTGTCACATGGCAGCCTCCATGCAAGTTAATTTCCCCGTGCTTTTAAGCAAACTACTGTTTTTAAACATGTTTTTTAAGTTTGTAATTTATATGTCTGAGGCTAGACACTGTTCTTAAACCAGAGATTGCAGATGAGAAATTTCAGCTAAACTCCACTTAATGCAAACTAGGTGGAGGCTGAAAGTAAGAGATGTAGTGAAGAACATTGAACTTAATGTGGGCCCTGTAATAAATGTAAATTAAATCCTACCTCAAAGTACTTCTCTTTTGAAGTGAGAAGTAGGAAAGGGAGAAGGGCAGAATGATTTGATGTCTTCTCGTACACTTCTGTTTATATAAATCTAAAGCTGGGTTGGAAAAGGAAGAAAAATATAAAATCTAAATGCTGTTTGATAGCTGCCAGTTTGAATTCTCAAATATACTGCACCTTACAGATCCTCTAAAGAAAGATCTTCCAGAGACAAAGAGCGTTCGAGAGATCGCGATAGAACATCCCGTGATAAGGACAGAAGCTCCAGGGAGAGGTCGCCGCGGGACTTCAAAGACAAGAAACGTTCGTACGAAAGCGCTAACGGCCGATCGGAGGAGCCAAGGAGCTCAGAGGAGCGTGAAGCAGGGGAGATATAACTGGCTGTATATTCACCTGATCTCTAGCTTCCTATGGAGTTGCATACTTTGGTTTAGTTTACAGTTGTTCAAAGGGACACCAGTGAGCAGTTCCAACACTGATCCAACTAGGGTAGATGTACGGTATATAAAAGTGGTTATAACAAAGTCAGAATTAAACCCCATGATTTAATGATGCCTAAAGCTGGGTCCTGGACTTCCACCAAGTTGTAAAACTTTTCTGAAAGATTTCTCTTTATTCAGGACAACAGTTTTATGTACCAAGATGCAGATCTCAATGTTTTTAATCTCCTTTCCAATACAAGTTAGTGAACAAATTATATTGTACTACTTGCCTTGGGTGCTTTTGAACCTTTATAAATTCTCCAATTCTTCTCCAGTCAAAACAGCAGCATTGAAAAGTTGTATTTGGGGGATTTTTTTTTTGTTTTGTTTGCTTTTTTGTAAGAGGGTGGGTGGATGGATGTTAACTTTTACTCTAAGGTTATGTTCCCAGTGTTGGGCTTTATTTTTGTTTGGGATCCTAGGAATTTATTACAGTGGGAGCATTTAGACAGGAACGTGTGCTGGAGAAAGCGGAAATGTCTTTTTACAGTGCCTATTTAGACTTGGAAATTGAACAGCTGTTGCATTACATCTTTTTTATTTCTACTTAAATTTTGAAATCAAAGCCAGTCCCATATCTGTACCATTTGATTGGTATGTGTTCAATATATTTGTTTTTTTCCATAAGGACTCTTTCTGCTTTTTATTGTGGGGTACATCTTTAATTGTATTAAAACAAACAAAAAAACCAGCAACAACAAACAAAAATTAAGAACAAAAGAAATAAAAAAATAAAAAGAAACCATATTGTCCAATAACTTAACAAGGATATACTGGTCTCTTAAGGTGGTTAACTAGCCTGTTCAGTCTTTTAAAAAATATCTGGTTATTAAAGTTTGTGATGTACAGATGTGCTCTAGGAGAAGCAGTCATTCTGCTTACAATCCTGATTATCCTAAAATCTTCAAAAGCAGAAACAGGTGGAGTCAGAATCATAGAACAGCATGGGTTGGAAGGGACCTTAAACATCATCCAGTTCCAATCCCCTTACTGTGGTCAGGGACACCTTTTACTAGACCACATTGCTCAGAGCCCCATCCACCCTGGCTTTGAATAGTTCCAAGGATGGATTGTCCAGCTGCTGTGGGCAACCCCTCCCCACCCTCACTGCAAAGAGTTGATTCCTAATACCCAATCTAAATCTACCCTGTTTCAGTTTAAATCCATTCTCCCTTGTCCGTGCCCTTGTAAAAAGTCCATCTCCAGTTGTAGGTTTCCTTTAGGTACTGGGATGTGCTATAAGGTCTCTCCAGAGCCTTTTCTTCAGGCTGAACAACCTGAACTCTGTCAGCCTTTCCTCACAGGAGAGGTGCTCTATCCCTCTCATCATCTTTGTGGCCTCCTCTGGACTCACTCCACCAGGCCCGTGTCCTTCCTGTGCTGGGGACCCCAGAGCTGGATGCAGCATTGCAGGTGGGGTTGGTGGGGTCTCACCAGAGCAGAAGTGAGCAGGGGGACAGAATCCCCTCCCTCACCCTGCTGTCCAGCTGCTTTGGATGCAGCCCAGGATACAATTGGCTTTCTGGGCTGTGAATGCACAGCCAGGGTCATGTCCAGCCTCTTGTCCCCCTGCATGCCAAGTCCTTCTCAGCAGGGCTGCTCTGTCTGTTCATCCTTCAGCCTGGATTTGTGCTTGGGATTGCCCTGAACCAGGTGCAGCACCTTGCACTTGGCCTTGTTCAACTTCTTGATCTTTGCATGGACTCACCCCTCGAGGCTGTCGAGGTCCCTCTGGATGGCATCCCTTTCCTCCAGTGTGGTGACTGTACCAGCTTGCTGAGGGTGCCCTTGATTCCAGTCCATGTCGCTGACAAAACATAAAGCGGTTGCCGTCCATTCTGTTGGATTGAAAGTGCTTTGAGGTATTCAAACTACTCAGATATGCCCTACTCCCACACAGAAGAATTTAGAGATTGGTAAATTTTCGTCCTTGAGATCACATCACTGAGTTACCCAATAGTGCTGCTCAAGAGCAGTGTTTGTAATGATTTATTGGCATTTCCAGCAGGTTTTCCAGCCTGTCCCTCCCTAGTGCAAGTGCCTATGAAGGCCTGCTAACAGCATTGTGTAATACCATTCACTCTGTGCATTTGTCCTCAGTGTTGTTTCTGTAGCGTTTTCTGTATGGTCAGAGCACATGGGTGATAATTCTAACACAGAAGATAATTTAGCAGTGTTTTGGCTGGCAGTGAAAGCTAGAATGGGACCTTTGGACCTCTGCAAGGGCTTGGATCCAGCATTGCACATTCCACTTTGAATTCACATCATTTTAAGCTCCCAAAGTGATAACTAACTACTTAACGCTCTTTTTATTTATTTATCCATTTGAATTCTGAACATCAGTTTCCTTGCTGGGACTGTTTTTTGATTTCCTAGATGACCCAGGTGCCTGATGAATGGAAGCTACCAGCGTTTGTCCATCTGGTATGGCCACAAGTGTAAGTGCTTGTTAACATCTATCATCGCATAGTTGTTAATGGAATTCTAGTGGTGTGACAAAAGGTGACCAGTCATTTCTAGATACATCTTACATAGCTCAAGTGCCAGTGATTCCTTTGGAATTCCTTTCTGGAAGAACAGTATTCCAGAAATACTGAGAACCTGTCTCCCCCTGCAGCCAGCAACTAGAAATTTTGTTTTGGAAAAAGGGGGAGGAGGGCGTTGGGTGAGATTTGCCTACTGTGACAAAACAGTGTCTAGACTCCACACTAGCAAATTCTGGATAACATGCCATTCATTTTACACATGGCTTATAAATTTAATTACAAAAGGGGGATTGAGTTTGGGCCTTCCCTTATGTAGAGGAAGTACCACAATGATGTTAAGAAAGTAGGCAATATCTCTGATTTTCTTATAAAATAATCTGAATTACTTGTGGAAATACAGGACTGAAGTGCAGTTTCGGAAGAAAAAATTAACTGATGAAACACACCTAGGATGCAAAAGATTTGGAGCATCTATCAGAAGACTGCTCCTAAATACGGATCTTCCACCCATCAGAACCCAATGGCCTTAATTTCCAGGAGTGCAAAACTGAGGTATTCACCTGTAAATTTCCTGCTGGACAGCTGGAGAGTGATAAGTCTTAGTCTTCACGATCAAATAGATTATAAAATGGAGCTCTTGAGGGAACCTAGGGATGCTGTAGCTGAGCATCAGCTTTTGAGATCTTCGAAATTTTGCCGATGCAGTTGTAGCTCCTTCGCGGTTTCTATCAAACCGAAGATGTACAAAATGGGCAGAAAAAGTAAATTACTTCACTGATTTAACATGTTTGAACTGCAGTGAACCTGTAAGTATTATTCCCCTATCTCATAATCACTCTGGGTTAGTCAGGGGAGTGTAAAACAGGAAAAGGTTGAGGTGGTTAAGGTGGAGGATGGCACATTACCAGAAATGAGATCCCCTCCTGAACATGGAATCATAGAATTGGTTACCTTGAAAAAGGCCCTCAGGATCATCGAGTCCACCCGTTAACCCAGCACTGCCCAGCCCACCACTGAACCATGTCCCCTAGTGCCACATCTTTGTGCCTTTTAAATACCCCCATGGATGGCAACTCAGCCACTTCCCTGGGCAGTCTGGCCCAATGCTGCATAGGCTACATGTTGCTTTTCCCACTGCAGCAGGAGGAACCACACAGTAAAACGGTGCCGTTTCCAGGCAGAGGTGCTTGGCCTGGTGCCACTGTATCCTGTTGTCCACCCTGACTTGGTAGTGAAAGTGGCACAGGAGGCTGTTCTCTGTCCTCTTGCCTTCCAGCAGCTGTTGAATCTGGGAGTTACCATCCCGTTGCTACAATGATAGCCCTGCCCTGGAGCCCATCTCTCTGTCCAGCCTATCTTGCCCCACCCATGCCCAGGGGCAATGAGAGAAAATAGGTGAGCCAGCTCCCTAAACCAGTGCAAGTGGCTGACTGTGCAAATGTTAAATAGCCTTGGGGCAGGGATTATCTGTGTAGCTGGAGAACAGTAGAAAGACATCAGACCCCTGGAGCCAGTGCAAGGCAGCCAAGGGCATGGGTGGGCACATTGAAGCAGGTGGGTTTAGCTGTAAGGACACAGCAGATGGGGGTTGCAGTCAGCATTGAACTAAGTATAAATGCAGACTGAGCCACGCTGCAGAGGTGATGACAGTGTGCAGTGTTATGTAGGGGCCTGCAGCACCTGGTAACCCCTCCAGTTTACTGTTCTCCATCCTATACTTCACATGCCACCTTCCTCAGTATTGCTGCCCTTTATTTAACAGACAGTAGTTTCTTCTGATGCAGGGGCTTATAAAAAATGTTAATGTACTCTTCATCCAGTCCTGCATGATGGTTCTTGCTCTTTGGTTTTTTGCTTTGATCACTTTTTTCCACTTGCTTAATAAATTCTTATACCGTTAATGCTTATGTAATTATTTACTCTTTTCACCAAGACCTGAAATCTGTCTTTCACTGCAGCTTGCAAAATTGGGAAATACAAGGAAAGAGAATAATTGCTTCTAGTCCTGGCTCTCCTCTTTATCCCTTCTTTCCCCTCTGTGGGTATGTAATGGAGCCAGCAGGCAATTAGAAAATTCTCTCATGACTTAACCTCTCCTGGCTCTGACTTTTCACTTCCTTTTGCTGGGGAGCCTGCAGTCCCAAATTCCTTCCCTAGGCTGAAAGCACTGCAGCCAGAGTCCTAGGAGATGCACCACCAGGAAGGCAGGATTAACAAGCAACAAAGCAGGGCTGGACACCAACAAGCTCACAAAGGGCATGACAGCAGCAGGAGCTGCCGTGGCTGTACAACCCTTTCCCAGGCTAAAATGATCTGACAAATCCTGGCTGTAGTGAAGTATTGATGGTGATGCTCAGTTAAGTGCACAAGGGTTAGAAATCGTTCCAGGTGCTGGCTCAGAGAGGCTGCAGAGAAGGCACTTTCACAGCACTTCAGCCCAGCTCGAGCCTCTCTGTCTCCATCTCTAGAAGGTGGTAGGTGGGTGGGGACTTTGCATGGAACCACTGTAACTTTTCAAATTGCTGCCTTCAAATCTTCCTAAGCTCAAACTGGTTTGCAGCAGAGCAACGGGAGTAAAGAACTGCCACCATCTGTTTTCAGAGCTTTAACTACTTATACTCCCTCAGAGGGATTTGAGACTATAAATATTTTTTTTACACGTCTTGTTCTTCTTTTACAGTCCTTGCCAGTGCTGTGCAATGTGCTTCTTGTTCTCCCCAAGCTGAACAGAACACCAAAGCAAATAAAGCAGCCTGCCCCATCCTCCCCTCTGGCTAGAGTTCTTCTTCTGGACTTTGAGATTTAGCATCCTTTGCCAAATACAGTGGGTGAGGAAAACTACATGTTGAATGAAGGAAAACTCTGCATTTTTATCTGTTTACAAAACTGTTGCTTCATGGTTAAGTGAAAAGCTTCCCTTCCCACCATGTGAGAAGCCTGGCTGCCACAAGAGCGATGGGTGCCTGGGTGGGAGCATGAGCTGGTTTTGGAAACCCCCCAGTACCACCAGTAACTGCACTGTAACCAGCTGCCAGTGCTGCACATCAGCTTTTCTGTAAAGCAAATGAGAGGGCACATCTGCTTTCTCTGTGTTTATTGCATTACACTGAAGCAAACCAGCACGTGGTTATTTGCAGTTATTAGCTGATTATTTCACCGAGTTTAAGGAATACAAAGAAGAAAAGCAATTAAATGGTTCAGGACCTGGTTAGCACTGAAGGGAGGCTCAGGCTGTGTGACTGGACAGGGTGAGTCCCAGGACAGGCTGAGCCCCCTGTGCTGCCCACACAATGGGGCAGCAGCCTCCATCAGCTGAGTGCATTTTGAGTGCACAGGAGCTAGTGAGCTCTACTCTGGCCTCCTGTGGCAACACAACCCAAGTAAAATTTCCTGGGAATAACCCAGTGAAATCCACAGCCTGGAGAGGTTCATCCCCGCCCAGAGGGGTCCAGTGGTGACCATACTCAGCGTTGTCATCCTATGTGCTGAAAGCTGCTCTGAGAAAGAAGGTTGGGTGACCTTGCTGGCTCATGCAAGATGAGACTTCGCTCATGTCTCTCCCAGGTGTTAGTCATTCCCATACACCACTTCCCCCTTGTTTAAGTTCAAACACAAAACAATACTCATGCCTCTTAAATAATGACCTCTACCAAGACTCTGGAGATGCTTCAAAATGGTCTCCTTCCTGTCATTCATGAGGATGGAGAGGTGGTAGGTGAGCCAAAGAGTTGCGGGTGCTGCTGGAAGGAGCAAGTCTTTTAGGAAAAGAAACCTTGAAGTGATCATCTTGAAATGTAGTCTTCAAGGATGGTGGCCAGAGGAACCCATCTGAAACACGTAAACTGCAAAGCACATCAGGATTTTTTGGTTGACGTTGATGTATCTGCAGGTTTTGTTTAGCTGTAGAAACTCAGTTTGCTAAGGAAATTATTGACATTGATACCTATCTTGTATAAGCCTTTTTTCTTGCCTTTTTTTACTTTTTAAATTTTAATTTTTCCAGCTGTGGCTGGGGGCCCAAAAGCATCAAATCAGTGCTGGCAAGATGTTAGAAGAGCCTGAAGAGTGCACAGCCTCACCAACCTTCCTCTTTGTAGATATTGTTCAGGTGGGTGCAGATTTCATTGGTCACTTTCTCAAAGGAAGCTTTGCAGTCTCCGCCAAATTTCTCCTCCATCAGTTGTAAGATAATGTCACAGATAATCTAAACAAGGAGAAAGGAAGAAACAACCAGTGTGAACTTTTCTCCACATTAGAGGCATAAGAACTTACATATCTTGTGTATCTTTAGTTGGGATTCTTGGAGGGCAGAAAGGGGTGCAAGAACCATTCACAGCACATGGCCTGCAGAGCTTGTAACAGCATGGAAAATAAGGTGCATTGTAGAATTCACAAAAAACTGCTGGTGGTGTTTTTAACTATCCTGTATCTAGTAAATGTTGACTGTACCTATCACTTAAGGATGGCTGTATAGGACTGATGTGCTGCGTCCATCCACTGCAATCCTTCTCCTGGCAGGGGACTGTCCCAAATGTTTAGAGACCACAATGACTCCCCGTGTTGGACACCTTTGGAATACAAGGCTTGAGGGATAAGTTTCCTCCTGATCTTTCTTGCTCCTTAGCTATCTAGAACTCTGTAGGAGAGTTCATTTGTCCTTGCACTCACTAGGTAAGTGGTATACTTTGAAATACCAATTCCTTTCCTGCGCAGCATTTATTGTTTTGTGTGCATCTTTAATCTGAAAAACTATTTTCAGCCAGAAATCATCACTTACTTTCCCACTTATTGAAAATTGGGCCCACTGCTTTTGAAATTGCCTTCATTTGGAAATAATCTTTGCCAGGTGCCTCTTTTTGCTGTGTAAGGCAGACAAAATAGTTAAAAATGCACTCTGCTTGTGACCTTAGGTGGATCTGGGCAAGTAATTTGATCCTGTATTTAGTATTTGTGTTCGTTTAATAACAATGCTGTTGCCATTGTTGCTCAATAACAGCTGGTTTAGTTATCCTAGAAAAAGCTCAGTTCCTGTTACGAGATAAAAAATACATCAGGGATTGAAGTCCAGTGTTAAACTGCTTTTCTGTATCTTGTTGTTAAATGGTAGGTGTGGGAATCCAATTGCACTGAGAAAACCCACTACAGCCCATGGGCAGCTGTGCAGCTCCCACCTGAGCAGACCTGCCTGCACCACATCTGCTGCACAGCTGTCTTCCCCACCAGTGCCAGATCTCTCACTCCTGCCATCTTCCACCATCGACCATCTCACCTTCCAGCACCTCCATTCTCTCAGGCATATATATGTATTCCTATATACAAAGCCTATTTTCCTCAGTTCTACCCCTCAAAGGGGAAAACATGTCCTCCTCACAATTACACCCTTTGGGAAGAGGCCTGCTTACTCACCCTGAAGTTTTTGGGGTCAATCTTCAGCTGGGTGGCATGTTTCTTGCCGAGTGGGGTCACTATACCAAGAAAGGCCTCAGAGTTGTCCAGGTGTTGCACCATGTTGTTGATGGCACTGAAAACCTTCTTGCCATGGCCCCTGACTTGATCAGACTGTTTCATCTCTTCAGCAGAGTCCATGCCTTTGAAATGTGTGAAGTAGGATTTGGTGTCTGGGTGCTCGGTAAACATCCTGTTGAGGAATCAGAAACGTCCTGACTTGTGGACTGAGGTATCAAAGCAGACATGGCTACACATTCCAGGCCTTGCCTTATGCATTTATGCCCCTTTCCCCCTTCTCTTTATTAGAACAGACATTTCAGCATTCCTTGTTTCTCCTTTGCCTTTTGCACCTGTGCACATAGCAGCCAGTCCTCTCTCCCTTGTCTCTCCCCAGGGCATTTCCTTTGCTCATTCCACATTAAAACCTATAATGAACTTACTCCACTGCTTCTAAAGGAAGTATTTTCTCAGTGTTAACTCTGTGTTACTTTCACAGGGAAGTGGGAGCATGTTCTCATGGGGTGACTGTGACAGTTTAATATTCTCAAAGATGTTCTGGACAGCGGATATGACCACTGTGATACTGGTGTGTGTTTTCAGATGGCAACCTTACTATTGGTTTTGTTAATTAACCCCTTCCTAAAGTCCCCTGCAAAGCTTTCTTACTGCCTATGATGGATTGTTGTTTGAATATGGGGTACTGCTCATTCCATTTATTGAAAAGTAACACAATTTGGTGTGTTTGAAAATAGCTTTGATAAATTACAGTCACCTTGGTCAAACTCTTTTAAAAAAAGCCATTTGCTTCACTGGGTAAACCAGTTATCCACCTGAAATATCCATAGTAAATTCCATATTGCATTTCGCAGAGTCACAAAATGGTTGGGCTTGAAGGAACCTCTGGACGTCATCTGGTTCAACACCACTGGTCAAGCCAGTTGCCCAGGACCGTGGCCAGATGGCTTTTGAGTATCTCCACATATGCAGACTCAACAACTTCTTTGGGCAACTTGTGCCAGTGCTCAGTTGCACTCAGAAGTAAAAAAAAAGTGTTTCCTGATGTTCAGAGGGAACCTCCTGTGTTTCAGTTTGTGCCCATTGACTCTGGTCCTGTCTTGTGGCACCACTGAGACGAGCCTGGCTCTGCCTTCTTTGCACTTTCCCATCAGGTTTTTATGTACACATTGATAAGATTCCCCTGAGCTTTCTCTTCTCCAGGCTGAACAGTCATACCTTTCTCAGCTTTTCTTTATTGGAGAGATACTCCAGTCCCCTCATCATTTTGCTGGACTCTTTCCAGTATGGCCATGTCTCCCTTGTCCTGGGAAGCCCTGAACTTCTCTATAGGCAGGTCTGGGGTTGTAGGACACTAAAGCAAAACCTTCTAGAGTAAATTACTCCAGGGAGGCAAACTGCTGGATGCTGCTAACATTTTGTGGCTGCATTCCTGATCCTAACTGTGCACAGGTTGTGTAGCCTGCAGAAGGAAAGAGCAGCATGTAATACTTTGTGAGGGTAACCCAGGCACAAGGTGTGATATACAAGAAAGCCAGAGGGAAAGGTAAAGGTCTGATAACCAGAAATAGTATTTGAACTGATCCATGCTTATGGAGGCGATGTAAGTCCCAGATGAGAGTGAAATATGTAAAAGGTGAACAGAAGAGAGGGAAACCAAGAGAGGAAAGCCCTCAGAAAGGGTATAATACAATGGAACAGATGGACAATCAGAAGTGAAATATTGAGTTTAAAAAGAACGTTTAAAAGAGTTTAGAGGTAAAGAGGAAGAAGGAAATAAGGCCCATGTTTTGTTCCCATTCTCTTTCATACCACACTTTCTTTTCTTTACCTTACTTGGGTGAAGAAACTGTTCTTCACCCATGTTCTTCCTTTTCCCACCCCCTTATCCCTTTCCTTTTATTTTTCCTTGTGTAGATTGCTCCTCTTCCCAGCAAGGGCTGCATGAAAAACATCAAGACATGCTCCTAGGCAGTATCTCCATCCTTCTTGCTGTTTCTCCTTCACCCCTCCAGGGCAGCAGTTGGATGGGCTCTTTCCTTACCTGACCAGCACTGTTGTCCCATTGTCCTCAGCATCCACATAGATCTTCTCCCAGGCACCACGGGCACTTTGCATCTCTGCTTCAGAGAGCGACATGGTGGAAGAGATGTTGGCAATGGAGGGTGCAGCAGGAAGGAGAAGGACAGGAAGGTCGTGGCAGGGTCTTTCTGTTCCAGTTCTCTCCTCAGAGCTCTCTAAATACTGACCTGGGGATTTAAGAAATCTTGAAGGGTCTCTTTGTCTCCATTCTCCTCAGTCACATTTCTGCAGGTTTTAGAGCTACCTAATCACTTTTAATCAGGAAAGAAACCAACCACATGAGGAGGGAGGACTAGTCCTGTAGTCATAGGTTAGGTGCCAAAGCAAAGGTCTCACTGTCTGAGGAGAGAAGGGAAAAAAGGCAGTTTTCAGTGGGGAAAAAAAAAAGATCAATTCTCCTCCCCTCTCACCCCTGCCAAAGCCAGTGCTTGGCTCTTCTTTCCTGAAGGTGATCCTTGCCCAACAACTAATTCTCCTGGTTTTCTCCCAAGAATGCTGCTGTGTTGAGGGCACTGTGGTGCCCTGCCATCCCCTCTTCCTGGCACTCTTTGGTCTTTCAGTCAAAGATCCAGCAACTCTCCAGTCCTGCCTTCATGCCACGGTCATTGCTTTCCCCACAGCCCTCTGGTTCAACAGGGGCTCACCCCACAGCTGCTCCCAGCCTTGGCCCCATGAGGGTGGGAGGCTTTGCCACTCCAAACTGACAGCATTGCAGGGATGGTGATGGCAGCATGACACAGCATCCATGGCCACAGTGCCCTGCACAGCTCCTTCATTTTAGCACTGGAGATAAGCGGTGCAGCACAGCCACGCATTCCACTTTCCTAACCCTCTTGGCTTGCAGCTAGGATCTCTGTCCTATCTCTGAGTCCTACCTGCCTGGGAGAGAGATAAGGGGCAGGAGAAGGGCGAGCATGGAGCTGCAGACAGCATCCCTGGACCTGTTATAGTCACGGTCACTTGGAACTGGAGGCAAAAAGTTTTCATGGATTATCCATGCAATGGCTGGGCTTTAACTCTGGCAGGAATGTTCTGGTTAAGTCCAGGGCACACACACAAAGTAAGGGCTAAGGGGCTTGAGAAACTGCTGCTGGATGCTGAGGGCAGACAAAACCTCATATTGTTTGGGATGGTTTAGAGGAGGGAAGGAACAGGTGTGAGGGGAAAATACGCAGCATGTCAACATAAACCAGCCTGATACCCCAAGGCAGAAGGAAAAGCACTGGCTGCAAACTCACAGAGACCAACTGGTCTTGGTGGGGTTGTGTCCCACTGCTGCTGCTCCCATTGAGGGAGGCCTCAAATGACTTCACTGAAATTTGTCCCCACTTGCCTCCCTCTCCCTTTTTACCACACAGCAAACAAAGAGCAGTCTGATCAAAAGCTGCAAAGCAGTTGTGGGTGCCCCATCCCTGGAAGAGTTCAAGGCCAGGCTGGATGGGGCTTTGAGCAGCTTGGTCTAGTGGAAGGTGTCCCTGCCCATGGCAGAGGGGTTGGAACCAGATGATCTTTAAAAGGTCCCTTCCAACACAAAACATTCTATGATTCCCTAGGAAAATTCTCCTCTGCTCTCCCGCAGTCTCCTCTGGAGAGTATGTTAAAAGAGTTTAGAGGTACTAAACTGCTCATTGCAGTATGAACATTCTCCATCCCTTGATATATAGTCAGACATTCTGTTGTGGGCCAAAAAAAACCCTGTTTTGAGTTCAGAAATTTCAATCCAATTAATTTATTTCCAAGTAACAAACCAACCAACCAACACTAAGATGCCTCACTTGCCCATCCTGTTTCCTCACCCCGTGCTGCAGGTTACAACCAGACCTTTTGGTGAGACCGTGGGTGGTGCAGGAGCTGGGGTTGGTGCATGGGGATCCCTTTGCTCTTGCAGCTCCTTGTGTCCTACTCAACTGCTCCAACATGGGCTCTTCCACTGGTCATCATCCTGCTGGATACTGTACCTGCCCTGGGCTTGTCTCCCTTTTCAGTATTCACTGCCTGTTCTTACACATTTTTCCATGGAGGCACCCTAAACTTAATTGCTTGGTCCAGTTTTGGGGTGCAGTGGGTCAGTTTTGTCTGGGGCCAAGCCGGGTGTCAGCAGCAGAGGGCAGTCCCTGACCAGACAAAGCAATGACATCCTCCCTCAAGCATGTTACCATGCTCTCTCTGTGACATGCTTTTCTAGTCTTCCATCTTCTGGTGTTATTTACACTGTTTTGGAAAATTATCTTCTATTTTCTCCTTGCATGATTGGCTGAGTCCTTGTAAGATGAACACAAAAATCCCTCATAAAGTTTTGACATCTCTAACAGAGCTATACACACTTAAATTACACCTCAGCAATCTCTAGAAATTGAAACAAAAAAAAGCTCCAGAAACCTATTTATTTTGGCCTGGAAATGGAATAGCTACGAAAAAATGAGCTGTATAATCATGAAGTCGATGCTGACACCTCCTCACATGTGGGCAAGAGGATGCCTGCTTGGTTTATTTCTTTTTCCTCTCCCATGGTTTGTGTTGGTTATTATTGGAAGTGAATCCTCTCAAGCATAATCTCTATTGCTTGAATAGACATTCTTTCTAACGGGGGTGAAGCTCCTCAGGATGTTACCCCTAAAGAAAGGAATCCTGGTGTGCAAGAGCCAATCAACACACTGAGTCGAGACATGATTTCATTACAAATCTGCAGAATAGGGTGCCAGGCCAGGCCAGGCCTTTTCCAACCTTTTGGAAAACAAGCAGAGTCTTTTTTACAAAAAGGTAACCAAAAAAGAAACAGGAGATGGGTCACTCATGCTAGTATAACAAAATTTTTAATGTGCACGTGCTGATCTCAGTCCAGTTCAGTATCCTATCATTTCCACATACAAATTCCCTTGCGGGTGTTCTTTAGCGTTATAATCATCCCTTTAGTACTATAATCGTCAACTTGAGGTTGTCTTTACATCCTACCACCTGTTGCTAAGTTATTGTTTAACCTTATTTTGTTAAACCTCTGTTGCAGTTTCTGCTTGAATTCATTTGAACCATTACTTGACCAGGACAAGGATTTACAGCATTCTGTTCCTGGGGTCTCTTCATGGTATCATTGCCCCAGCACATCATTATCATGGTTTCAAGGCTAACTGATAGTTACTGTGAACTTTTTGTGAACCTTTATTATCACCTGATACCAGGCAGACAGGCTCAGGCCGGGCAGGCAGATAGCACTGGGAAATCTAGAGCAGGGAACACATGGTGTTTGAACTTTGGCCAAGCTGTTCCTTTCCCTGTCCCCTTGCTCTGCTGGGAAATGGTGTCCGTACTGAGAAGTGGGTGTTGCTTTCTCTCAGTTTCCAAGAAATCACGTGCTTTAGGCAGAAGGTAGCTGGCAAGATCCAGCCACAGAAACGAGTGGCACCTTCTACTCACCCAGCCGTTTAGGATTCAGCAGCTATCACACCTCTAGAGCTCATCGATGTCCTGGTTACAGGCACTGCAAACCACACTGTCTTTTCTTCTCCTTGAAACTTGGGGATCTGCGATTCTGTGATTTTTAGCATAAACAACCCACCCTATTTATTGTTCAATGGTTAATCCCCAGCTCAGCAGACACACCTGTTTCACAGGATAGCTGCCAGGGGCTCAGCAGCAGTGACTCTTCCCAACACCTGTGGTGGTGTCAGGCAGAGCCCACCATATTGCCAGGTTTCAGGGATGCTTAGCCTGAGACCCTGGCACTCAGTGCTGCTTTCACAGAGAGGACAAACACCTGCATCTGCTCACACTCAGTGTCTGAGGCTATCAAGATAATCAGCTCATCGAAACAAGCAAAGCTAGGAGCTGCAGCTATGAGTGTCGGTGTCAATGTCTGAATCCCAAAGCCCACCTGCCACATGGCTGGGAAAGGCTTTCCCAGCTGTCACTTTCCCAGACTGTACTTCTCTCTCCCATTCCAGGGCATTAGTGGGCTTGGGCGGAGCCATGCTCGGCTTTCCACTGGTGAAATTACCAAATGCAAAGGGCAAGAAAAAAGCAGGACTATTCAGCTTCTTAGGACCTAGCCCCCACAATGGCCCTTACAAAGTGTACAGAGTGGTACCACCTGACATCGTAGAAATGCACACAGGTGTCTCTTGTGAACACTTTTATTGCATGCATAACATTTTAAATGTGAAAGCAAAGGTAATGATTTCAAAATCGGCCCACTTTTATATATCATAGGGCATAGCAGATATGCAGATTAGCCCTCTGAATGCTGCTCTCATGATTAACAACATTCAGTACGCGGCCAGCAGCGACTTTAACGCAGTCATTACAACTAATAAGGATGCCAGTGCTGAGTTTTCTTGCAGTGGATACAGCTAACCAAGAACTTGCATTGGTGAAGGCTGGTGTTCAGCAGAGAAACTTTACATCCTTACTGAAGTCCACAAACCCTACCCCATCCCTCTCCCCCTAACACCATTTTGGACACAAACCACACACCAGCATAAGGGTTGCTATGAAGAAAGTTAACTCCACCTCAGCCAGACCCAGCACACTGCAGGACTGCATCCTTTTCTTGGACAAATTTAGGCCCATGAAGCTTGCACTGTGCTGAACCTTTGCACAGGTGCTGCAGGCAGGAGGCAAAGAAATTAGATTTGGGAAAATATCAAGCCCAAGTCAGAGATGTAGACAGTATCCAGAGCTGGACAGAGGCCTCAGGCAGCAGCATAACTACTATTCATATTTGTAATGTTACAATCTGGCATTCATATCTGCCCAATTAATGAGATCAAACCACCCGATCGCTTAATGGAAACAACACTCCCACAGGTTTTGGATACAAGCCCCCAGACTGGTTCACTCAGCACCCTCATCTGGAACACTGGAGCGTTGATGACACACACTTTATGTAATTGATACTCTGAAGAAAAGAGAAATCCACTGAATGTCACCCCCAGCAGAATTAAACCTGGACTTCAGATAAAGAGACCTGATGTCAGAGAAAGAGAAGATGTGTCTGAAAGACACCAGGCTAAAATAAACAGCTATGAGCCGCTTTATGTGGAAGTTAGACACCAGTCCAGAGGTTTTGCATCAAATTCGGTATGTCTCAGATTATTATATTGGTGGTATGGACTATTGAGTTCAGAGATGCAAGCTAAAAGGGCATGAGATAAAGCAGCAGACAAACCTGCTGTCAGATACAACAGAAAGTGAGGTGTTGGACTGAATGGGTGGTTGGGGAGGAGTGGAAGGAACCAGACAATCAGACTAGTAGCTTTCCTATGTAAACAGAAAGCTGCATGATGGACTTATTGGTCCAATTGCTTACTCTATTGTAGAAGTCATAGAATTGTTAGAGTCATAATGGCTGGAAAAGATGTCTAAGATCTGTTCAATATCTCGAGTATTCATAAGATAAAAAATCTATTAGAACTGAACGACTTTCTTTGGAAGTAACATCGGTACATGTGGCTTTAAATTCAGTGAGCCCAAATTGAATCTCCATCTTCAGCTTGCGATTTCTCCCCAGCTTTGTGTCTGGTGATGGCACTACACAGGAGCCAAGCTTTTCCATCCCTTTCTCATCTACATACTGAGCATCCTGGTTTTTTGTACAATAGAAAGGAAAGACTACACTTGTTTGATCTGGTTCTGATGGAAAGAAATTATGGTGGGCAACTTCATTTATATTCACTGACTCCCCAATTCCCACCAATTTCTGGAAGAGACCTGTGCAGTAAGTATAGCCATCAATTTTTGAGACCTTCCGTTTAGAGGTGTCATGGATAGCATCATCAAATTTCCCAGTCACTTCTACGCCATATGTCCTACAGCTGATTCTTGCGGTAACGATGTGTGGATTAACTCCAAATAAAACAGCCCCTTTTGCAATGGCTGCCTGGGCCTCCATGGGACAAAGGATATGATACTTGCTGCTAAAGGCCTGACTGACTGCATCTCTCAGGATGATGCTGGACGCAAAGCCTCCCACAAGCAAAATGTACTGGACTTTGTCCATCTCAGGCTTGCAAAGAATTTCCCTCAAAGCACAAATGATATTGTTGATACAGTAGTCAAACAAGCTCTTCATTTTCTCATATGTAATCATGATCGTCCCATCACACCACACAGCTCCTGCTGCATTTTCGAAGAACTGGGAGATGTCCTTCTTGGACTCTGCCACTCTGATCAGGTTGTAGTAGCAACGTATGTAGACTGCCTCCCTGCTAGCAGAGCATTTCTGTAGGCCGAAGTTGTACATCATATTTTGTAATTCGATAGGGTGCTTCTTTACATATTCATCCCATACGCCATCACTGAATATTTCCTTGAGGAAACTGGTGAAGTTTTCATCCACCCTGTTGCCTCCCCATCCACCTCCAGTTGCCTTGTGTAACTCCTTTAGGTAATGGTTTTCTTGGATTTCATGTACTGTGATGTCTACGGTGCCACCTACACACGCAGACACAGACACACACAGAGACTCAAATTAATTGCGCTGTTTGCTTTAAGGTACGCAAGTTTCCACTGAATTTAATCTTACCTTCTGAACTCCTAATTCACAAATGTGCTTTTCTGCTGCTTTTTTTCCTCATCCTCACTCTTCTACTATTGCCTGTACTTCTCTAGATTTATTAAATTTATATACTTTTGTTTAAAAGCCTGGTCTCACAAGGCTCCTACAGCTATTTCTGATAAGAGCTGGATGCTCCGACTTGCTCACTGAACAAGCGGATCTCCTGTCTGATCGCAAACAGAGACTGGCCTCCTCACATAGGTGGTTGACTCCTCACCAGTGGTGAGAAAACTCTCAGGAACTTGTGGTCCTCTAGATGCCTTTTTGGTATTTGTTCACAACCACCAGACTGCTCTTGGGAGGAAATTTGTGTCACCAAAAAACCTCAGGAATCTAGAGAAATTACTGAGAAGTGCTTCATTCATTAATGATTTACTCCCCAGTGCGTGCTAGCTCATCTCTTTGGTCACTTCACTGGGCACTAACTACAGTTGCTCCTAGAGAGGAGGCCGTGAGTTCAGGCTACGCAAGAGCAGTGGCGCGTGCCGGTGGCTGGTGCTGGGATCTGGTGCGAGGACAGGACCCAGTGTTGTGACTGTCTGGCCTGAAGAGCACTGTAGTGTGAGACACAACCCTGTTCTTTCCTCCTATTCTTCTGCCTGCTCACAAGATCTCACTGAGTGAGAAATAAAAACAAAAACCCCATGACAAGCACAGCAGTGGAGTCCGAGCTCTGGGGACTGCACTGCAGACCTTTGGCCATACTATGAAATAGCCATGCACCACTCCCAGCAAAGATGGTACCTGTTAAACAGAGAAAATTTTACCTCCACAGTCAACAACAATATACTGGATCCCAGGGGAGTCTTCAAACTTCTTCTTGTCACTGCTGTCTGCCATAAACCCTTCCTGTGGAAGCTGCTTGCACCACAGCGATGCAGCTTCTGGCTCCAAGGCAATGATCAGCTTCTCAGAGAGCATGTCAGAGATAATTCCTGCCTAAATCACAAAAGAGAGGAATCAGTTCAAGGAAAGAGGGTGACATTACTGCTGCATGAACACCACCTGCTAGGGAGACTCTTCTCACTCCAGCAGCTCATGCAGGGGTGGTGGATCTTGCACCGCTGATCTCTGTGGGGCTCATTTCTATACGGCTGTGGCGGGAGAGGGCAGAGCTGTTGTTACTGCCAGTTTGGGACATCCTCTCCCTCACCACCCTCAATGTAGATTTCTCTGCCTGATGGACTGAAATTTTAAGTACAGGTTGTTTACACATTGAGGGGTTCTTCTGCCTCATTGGGCAAAGAAACCTCCAAAGGTAATTTGAGGAAATGGGGTAACCCCTGCTTTCACCTCTTTTGCTGCCAGACGCATGAACTGCTTGGCAGCAGCATTCCATATGGCTGGGACAGTAAGGACCCAGGTGATCTCCTCCTGGTCGTAGACAGTTTGAAAAGAGGCCTCTTGAATGGTCTTCAGGGCATGTTCCTTCAGGTAGCGCAGGCTTTCAGAAAAGACTGTCAGGGCAGGAAGCAACTTTCCATTGCTGGCTTTCAGCTTCATGTCACCTGTGATGTTCTACAAAACAAAGATCCAGGGTCACATGGTGCAGCGCCTGTATGAGACCTGTCCCCTCCACACCGAGCACTGCACAACATAGGGCACAGAAGGAGATCCTGTCTCCAAACCTGAGTGAACTCCCAGCACTGGCTTCTCTACTGTGGCTAACTGAGTCTAAGTGGCGCAGGTCTGCTACCAAACGGCTCACCTGCCACGCCTGTGATTCAGTAGGCAAAATGTCAATGTGGTTGATAAGTCAGCTGTTTCTCCTAGGCCAAATTTTATAAAGATCCTGAAGATCCTGTATATCATTAAAGAGCCAGTGGGGGGTGATTCTGTAATTAAATTTTCCTTCACCATTTGCTCCTCAGATGCAGAGAAATAGTTCTGAACTAAAACCTCTCTCCAGCCCCCGCTAAAAGTGAATGAGAACCAAGGACTCCAGAGGTAACATTGTGACAGATCACATCATTCCCAGCTTTCCTGGGGAGGAAAATCTTCAAGGAGGCCTCCCACCTACCACAGCATCTTGTTCAGCACTCATGACTTAACCCCGGAGGATGCCAAAGAGAGGACATGAGGCTTTTCCTGGGACAGGTGCTGTGCTCTGGTTTATTCTATGCTTTGAGAGGCCCTGTAGGACCCAGAGCACAGACAGGAAGGCCCTAAGGTAGCCTGGTGTTTGGCTGAACGAGCAAACCCAGATAAAGCTGTGAACTATTCCAAACCAGCACAGAGTCTTCAGAGAGAAATTATAAAGCCACTGCAGGCTTCAAGGACAGCTGGACACCCTTACATTAGCTTCAGAATAACACTTCAAAGGAGAGAAAGATAAGCTAGGGGGAGCTGTATAACATGGGATGAGATCTTAGGTGATCCCAGGGCTGTCCATCTCCTTTGAATTACAGGAAATTTCACTTGATCCCTGTTCCCTGTTGAGGACTGAAGCAGGAAGTCCCAGAGGGAGACCAGTTTCTCTGTCAAGCTCGGTAACAGGGCAGCTGGTTTTTAGGAACATGTCTTTGCTGTCACCTTGGTATGCAGTCAGGTTTTATTGTCTTTAGACAAACAAAAAACATCATAAAGGAAGGACGTGTGAAGCTTTCAGGAATTACAAAAATTAATAATTTCTTCTTTGGTTCATCAAAATACTCTCTGACTTGTGTTCATTCATCCTCATTAACACCAGACTTTCTCAGCCCTCTTCATGGATTCTCTAGCCCCCACCCCTAAAATAAATGAATAGCTCTGACCCCCATTAGCAGTAACTCTTCCACCTACCGTGTTGTACAGCTGCATCTTGAAATTCTGGAAGAAGTACCAGCTGTCAGCATGGCTGGAGGGCAGGCTCTTGTACTTCATCACAGCATCATAGCCAAAATACTTGAACTCCTGCTTCTGGTTGAACAGGATGCATGTGGGCGTCTTTGGGGTCTTGAGCCCGTGCTCTGTTCCCCAGTAAACCTGGCGGATTTGGTCTGTACCCGAAGCAAGAGAAAAGCAGTACCCACTGTAGGATGTGCCAAAATCTATAGCAACGACGAAGACTGACTGGCTGGCCATGGCCACTGCGGTGAAGAGATGTGCAGCTCTGGGAACCAGAGAGGGGCGAATAAACAGGGCTGGAGTGAAACTGAAAGCACTGATAGTGCAGAGGGAAGGGCAACCTCCCCTGACTTTATTTACTGGAAAGAGATGTAACTCTAGATATACTATAAATAGTGCCTTTTCCTGTAAAGAGGCAGGGCTCGCTTCTGTTTTTCCTAAAGTGCCTTTGCAAGGAAACTGTAATCAGTAGCTTTCTGCACTCCCAGCAGCAAGGACAGTCCCTGGTGCTGCCCACTCATTTCAACAAACATTTTCTGCTGCTGCTGTAAAGGCATGGGGACATACAGTCTTTCTGGCTACAGTAGGGAATGGAGGGAAGGACAGTGTGAGGACAATGATCCCAGAAATATGACTGCAGAAGACAGCAGGTAGGTTACAGGGGGGGTCTCTGGATTAAACTTATTTAACATTCCTAGGTCTGAATATTTCTACAAAGTTTCTTGAAGGGTTGCATGAATGCTGAACTACAAACACTTTCTGACTGTGAAATATTTCAGTAAAAGCTCTGTTTTCTATTTCCTAACCTTTCTATCCATCACAGAGATGGTTACTGTTGCCAAATTCAGCTCAAGTTCAACTCCAAAGTGTGGGGCAGATCTTAAATTGGTGCAAGAGGAAAAGAAACTAGAAAGATCAGCATAAAGAGTGTAACAAGATATGGGATTTTGGGACTCAGACTCTGAGCTCATCAATTTTGCAGGAAAAGGCTGAATAAAATGCAGATTTTTTTACTGGATTGTTGAGCTTAAAATACAAAACCAAAAAAAAGTGTCTCCTGTGAAAGACTGAAAGTGAAGTGATTTAACTGGAAAGGAATCCATCCAACTGAACAAATACAAAATGTGCTTCAGTGGGAGGAAGTGATGTTGAGAGAGAGGGCAGCACAGTCCCCTACAGCTGTGCAGTCTTCTATAGGCATAAACTAAAGGTAAAGCCTCATGCTGAGGCTTTCTCTGACATCTGGTTGCAGGGACAAACTTGCTCTCTACTCCACCTGGATCCAAGCTGTAGGAGCACCTTAATCTGGGACTGTCTCTGTAACAATAGTTGGTATTTGGGATCCTCATCAGGAAACAGGACACAGAGAGCAGTTGTACTGATGCCAGGATGTTTTTTTGCCTTTTCTTTTATACCCCTCTTATATATCCTTTTATATAGTTTTATGTATTCTTAGTGCCTTTAGCCTACATACTTGTAACTTTCTAAGCCTGATAACTTAGCTGAGACTCACTGCACTGTTAGGCCAAACACCCTGGAAGCCCCAGACACCAAGGTCCTCTCCAGAACGCGTTTTTATAAACTAAGATAGGCCCATCCAGGGGGCCTTGCTCCTCAGAATGGGAGGTTCACTCGAGCCCCTTACTGGGGGATCTTTGACAGATATGCTAATTTGCAAGGCCTATAATTGTGTGCACTTCACTTGGGGGGTGGGGGGGTGGCATTTTCAGGGCATTCCACCCGGACAAAGTGTTGTACCCAAAGATCCTTAAACAAATACCGAGGCAAAAACCCCTTTTCCCCATAAACTGTTTTGGTTTTAATTTTAAGATCAGGGAAAGGCAACAGTACAAATAAAAAATTACCTTGAGAACACAGAGCTTTGTACTCCTCTATTAAAAAAAAACCCCACACTTGTACACTGCAAAGCTGGTTTTAACATAACAGTCAGCTGCATTTGCTGTTCCCCACACTCTGCAGGTCTAGGCTGAGTTTGTTTGTCAGGAGCTGTCTCTGTATCTTCCCCACTTCATCCAGACCTAATGATGAGTCAAACCCTCCTGGTTTTGGTGTACCCTGGCCTGTGGAGTCCTCTGAGCTGTATCAGGCATTATCTGGGAGCGTGCTGACTGACTTGTGCCAAATCTGCACCCCCGTGTGCCCTTTGTACTGTCTCTCATCTGCTTGCTGGCATGGATGTAGCCACAAAGCCTCTGCTCACAGGACTGGCTATTATAAGGTACTTGCTTTGAGGATGTGTTCTTTCCCCCCTTCATTATAAGAACTCCCTTTTCTTTTTTTCCTCAGACATACATCTGACACCTCACAGCAGCAATTAGCCTATGGAGACCAGACTTCAATCCCGAAGGAAAGGTTTGAAATGATGGAAGAGATGGACAACGAAATAAGGAAGGAAATGTTTGAAACGATGAAAGAGATGGACAACAAAAGAAGGAAGGAAATGTTTGAAAGAATGAAAGAGATGGACAACAAAATAAGGAGGGAAATGTTTGAAACACTGGAAAAGATGGACAACAAAATAAGGAGGGAAATGTTTGAAACACTGGAAAAGATGGACAACAAAATAAGGAGGGAAACATTCAAAATGCTGAAAGAGATGGACCACAAAATAACGTGAGAGTCCAGTGACCAGAAATGACATTGTTTAGTGTGGCCCCTGACAATGAACTGTAGCTGGTGCACACTAGGGTGGGTGGGACAGATTACAAATCAGCCAGACACAGGGAGGGCTCTGAGTTAGCAACTAATTTTCTGAAGGCTTTACTGGGAACCCAGAGCAAATTTACAGAAGCTGCTTGATCTGCCCCATGTAATGTGCAGATCTTACACTTTGGGAGTATCTTATTTGCACTGTTGGTATTGATTCATGGAATCACAGACCACCCACCTGGCAAAGAACAGCCTTGAGAAGTGTTGATCTCTAGATTTCTTTTCCCTATGGGCTAATCAGGTATTGGAGGGAGGAAGTTTAGCTTGTGCATTTTTCAAGACTTTATTGCATACTTGCCCACTGATTGAAATGTGTTTTATTATTTCTTTCTTCCCCTTATGGATGGATGGACAGTGAGAACAGAACTTCAACTGACCCTGTTAATATGGTAGTACACCTTCCAGATAATTGCAACAGGTATTGTGAGTCTTTATATCAATAATCAAAGAGGCGAAAATTGTTATGATCCTCACAACCACACTTCCATTTCTTCTGATGTAAATAGCTCCCCCCTTGATTTGAGCATAAATTCTGGGTTGGAGCTTTAAGGGGAAGTGTTCAGCTCCCCTGGAACTTTTCCTGGATGCTCTACACTTTCCCACCTCAGATCTTTTTTTCTGGAATTCAGATTATTCAACAGGGGCATGTCCACTGTTGTCCCAGTGTCCAACTACAAATAAGGAGATCTCACAAATCTGTTTCAGAGCATTTCCTGGAAGGGCAGTCCAACTACAGCATCAGGAGAAAGTGGAAAATGAGATGCTGAAAGAGAAGAACAAAAAGCTAGAGGCAAGGTAAGGTATTTATTCACACTTTGGATGTACTGTGTGTTTCTACACTGAAAAGCCACATACTTCTTGCTTCCTGCAGTCCTTGGGGACTCTGTTTCTGACCAGACAGCCCAGACACCTCTCCAAACACCTTTCAACCTAACAGCATCTCTTTGTAACTGACTTCTGGAAGATGGCTTGGGTAGTTCTGCAAAGGGAAGGAGACATTCTCAGGGTAACCAGTCGAATAAAGAGTAAAAGAAACCAGTCTACAATGACGTCATCAAGATGCCCTTCTGATCAGATTCCACTGTGATCATGCAAAACTGAGCTGAGAAAGCACTGTTTCCCACACAAAAGCTGCTTGCCAGCTATATAACAGAGTTGAGAAGTGCATTGTAGGAATCATGGGATGCATTAAACAGATTCATAAGTAAAACAGTTATTGTTTACTCATTGTTTCATCTTGGCTTAGATACGTTTTTTAATATCCTCCTTGACCTAGATGCCAAGAGCTCTTGGCTAAAATGATGGCCATGCACCAACACTCTGAGGACATTAATGACCCTTCGCGTCTGTCTGCTGTGCTGCAGAGCTACGAGATGCTCCGACTGCAGCAATGGGAGAAAGTCAGGAGCTTCGCATACTACCGTTGGAACTATGACCGAGGCAGTGACATCATTAAGGTTTGTTCACATCCATTTTCTCTATCTGATTCTTATCAGATCAATGCAGTGTAGCCATATAGCAGCATTTGAGCATTTGTATTTCTGTACCAGAAAGGGTTGGGGCCTAAGTTTGGGTCTCTGGTTTTCCAGCCCAGCAGGGCCTGTGGAATGCTGTAGAGATCAAACCGACCGTGACGTTCTTCCTCCTGCCTTTCAGAAGGGCACATTCAAATACCAGTCCCATCTCTCACATATGTTAAGCACAAGCAGGAAAACAATCCACTTTCTTATGCTGGTGCTTGAACTGATAGCTGGGAGACCTCATTTTGATGTCTGACTCACTGTTCTGATGCTGGAGAGATCTGAAGAAAAATATCAAAGTAGTATTACCTTAAAGGACAAGACTGAGATGGGGCCATTATTAGCATTGATTGTGATGATAAGGCCCCACAGATGCTGAAGAATGGGCACCAATATGCAAGCAGTTTGATGAAACAGTTTGTTTCACAGCTACTCAAGACATATTTCCATCAATTAGCAGCCCTACAATTTCCTCCAGAGCAGATGCGTTCTCAGCACGTGCTTTGCACTCTACACCTCTGGTTTCACTGTGATTGCTGCTGTAACCAGTTGTTGTCTTTGCACTGCAGAAGGTGTTTGATGCCTGTGACAATTATATACAACAGAGAACACATGACATACTTCGAGCTCTTGATATTCCGCTTGGGAATGACACTTTGACCAAGGTATTTCATATTTCTGTGTAAAAGGGCCATCGGCATCTGCCATTCATTTAGAAGTTTGCTTCTGCTAAGGACACTGCTCAAAATCTGTCAGCAATGACACTGGGGATAACTTCTGAGCTGAGAGGGCTGGGGATGTAGAAAGCTAAGCTCCATCAACCCTAGGTATGAGAGCATCACTGAATAAAAAACAGGCCTTTCTCTCTTAGAGTTAAGTTATTCCAGGGAGGAGGAGGGAGCTGGACTTGATGATCCTTGTGGGAGCCTTCCAAAATTATATGATTCTGTGTCCCATGATACAGAGCCATACACTGCATGTCTGAATTGTCCAGCTGGATGAGGCATATATATGAATGCAGAAAGCATTTTCCAGCCCTATGTTGCTTTTATGGGACCTTCCTCCAAAGCCTGAAACGAGTGACTTCTCCGTTACTGATTGGCACAATCTGAGAAACAAAAATTCCCAGTGCTTGCCTTACCACATGATAACAGCCTGCTCCGTGCTGATTGTTCTGCAGGAGATGACACAACAAATAAGGAAGCTCTTTCGGCAAGCCCATTACCAAAACCAATCAATGGTTTACAAGAAGATTGTTCAAGTGAGTAAAAATGAAGCCCAGGACCGGGGCAATGGTTCAACTTTCTGTGCAGCTTGTTAGTTAAAAAATGAGAGGTCTCCCTTCTGCTTGAGGTTGTTTTCTGTTTGTGGCCAGGTCCTTCCAGCCCATATACTCCCAAAATATTCTCATGTATATGTAACCTTGTAAGGGAGGAGCAGTAGGACAGGGAAGGTTGTGCTCTCACCAACAAAGGCACAGCCCTACTGGATCCAAGCAAGGAGCGAAGAGCAAAGGGCCAGTGGTGGTAATCGGGGTCAGCCACAGACCAGTGACCACTGGGCAAGCTCACAGTGACCAGCCAGGTCAAGACCAAGCTGGGAAGTTGGTCTGTGGGTCAGGATCAGCAAGGCTGGGGACAGGCATCCCAACATCACAGCTCAGGCAAACACCCAGCCACCACTCAGCCCCTGGGTCAAGTGGTGGCCAGTCTGGGGGTGAAGATGAGGCTTTTCATAACTCCTTCTCACATCATCCTTTTTGCCAGCTTGGCTTTTACTGCAGGAGTTGAATACAAGGCTATATGGCCATGCTAAATCTGAGCTGACCTTGAACACAAGCAGCCAAACCCCTGGGAAGGCCAAGAAAAGTTGCAGAGGCTGTTGATGTGCACAGAGCCCTGATACCTGCTATCCACATGGACTAGCCTCTAGTGGAGTTTTTTGTGGAAGATATGACATATATCACAGATATATGAAACTTCCAAAGAGGAACTTCCTCCTTTTGCAACTTGCTGGGCCTTTCCAAAAGCTCAGTCTTACCAAACTCCTTGCAGATGTCTCCATGAGGAAATAGAGACAGGTGCTAGATGCTGGCACAATCCAGAAATCAAGACTTAGTAAATAAAAGAACCTTTAAAGCGACCCTGGGACCCCTGCATTTCCCACTCATAGAGCAGCAGCTTTGACAAGTGAAGTTCTTGAGTGCTTAGTTCATGTGGAGCAACTGCACAGAAGAGTGGGGAGGCAATGTAAAAATACATCAACATAACATTACAAAGCTTTGAAAAGTGTTCTCATATGATTTTCAGGAAGTTGCCGCTCTCACAGCAATTGAAACTCCAACTGAAAAACAGTTCCTGCTGCTGTGCTGCCAAATTTATTCTTTGCTGCTTCTTCAGGATCCACCAGTTAAAGCTCAGTGGAAGATGAACAGGAAGCATTCAGAGCACTTAGAGCACGTGGACAGGAAAGAACCAAAGCACTGGAGAAACCCATCACTTCTGTGGCCCATAATGAAATGTGGGGAGGACATTATTGTGAAAGGTGTAGTCTGGGATTAGAATGATGCCTTTGGTTTCAATAGATTGACTTTAGAGTCAGGCTAATTACTTACTTAGCCATAAGATGACACAGCTGCTTTGCAAAACTCTGCTTATCTTTCTCCCATGAATTGCCTCTTTTTCAGAGCTAGTAAGTTAGACATCCCCTGCTTGGGACACTTAGGATAAATCGTTATTAACAAACATGTATTAAAAATTGAAGCTACTCCAGTTGTCTCCTCACAAAGGCCACCTGCCTGTTTGCACTCAGCTGCTTTCCCACATCTGTACCATTTACCTCTCCCAAAGCCCTTCAGCTACACGTGCCACAGCTCTGAACCAAAGAGCTGACCAAAAAGCTGTATTCCATGGCATAAGGAGGATGCAGTGAGGCAAATGAATGTTTATGTGATTTTGTGTGACGCAGTATTCTGCGAGTAACTTGAGAATTACCAAATAAAAAAAGTCTTAAAATTCTGCTGTTTGCCTGCCACGTCCTTTTTTCCAGTTCTTCTTTCTAGTCCATCAGTTTCCTTGGCTGCATAAACTCCCTGGGATTTTCTCAATGGGTCCCCAGAAAGAAAGGCAAATTTCTGTGCAGCTCTCTGCAAGCAAATTGCTCTGCTTCTCTCAGGAATACAGTATTCCCTAAGCATGTTGCAGGTCACTGACATGTGTTGGGATCCAGGTGTGTGCAAGAAAATAGGCTTTTAGAAAACCAGAGTATTCTGAGAAACTGACTGTAAAAGACCTTTACTGGAAATACCAATTATGGAATAGAACAGGTGAAGTAAAATTACATATGTACCAAATTTCCTACAACTTTCACAAAAAGAAAGAACTACCATAGTTAGTTTTTCCTACCTTGTAAAATGTTGCAGACTCGGGTGAGCAGTGCATTAATATTTCATCTTTTTCAGGCTGTAGAAGATAAATGACAGGGAAGTTGTCCAGTACAGGCATCCCCTCATGTGTGTGTCCTTTCCTTTGATTTTTCTCTCCTTAACATCATTTTTACTAGGCTAAAATACTCAAGTTGCAAGTTATATTTCAAAGACTGATTTAAAAGTCTTCAGAAGGCTAAAAGCACCTTTCTAACACGCTTCACATACACTTTCTAGAATCTCTTAACATCAGAAGCAGACTTTTTGCTCTGCCTGTGTCACCAAAACTGTTGGGAAAAATAAAACTTGCTACCTAACACAAGTGCGTATCTCTGTAACTAATACATACATGTCTGTTAAAGGAATTCACAAGACTAAGCGCTGTTTGTTAAAGATTTTCCCAGTATCTGTACAGCACCCATTAGAATCCAGCAGACCTGGGCTCTGAGTTGCTGCTAGAACACCTTCTCCCTATTACATGTGCTCAGCTGATCTTGAAGGAGCAACAATTTCCTCCTCCCTGCAAAAAGTATAAATTGGCCTAGGGTGCAGTAGCCCTGAAACAAGAGCTAAAATCAGAGGATTTTTAACCTCTCACTACAAACCAGGTACTTCATCCATTAGCAACAAAGATCCACTCATTGCCACTGTGCAAAGTGTCTCTGTGAAATTTCCCCGTTGCCAGACTCTCACATCTCCTGGTGCAAAGGAGAACATCTAGCCCCTGATACAACACATCCTCTTTTCCCAGTTCTCGATGTGACTTCAGGCTCACAAAGGCTTCCTGAGAGGAAATCAGCGCTGTGGGAGCCCGAGGCTGTGTGGCTGTGAGCAGCCAGCTCAGCTGCACAGGTTTCCTCTGCATTTGTCCCCAGCCCTCCCTGGCAGCCCCCGCACTATTGAAGTCCAGGAATTCCCCTCCAGGAGCTTCCCCTTGGATCTCACATGGAGTGCGCTGGGCCGCCAGCTCCACAGCAACGCGATGGGTGCCGCAGCACGCACGGCAATGCCTCAGGGTTACTGCAGCTCAGGGCGCGGTGCTGTGGAGAGGGCAGGAAGGAAACGGCGAGCCGTAAAGGGGTCACAAGCGAACCTCGTGGCAGAGGTGGGGACGGAAGGAAACCTGCACTTTGGAGAAGCGTTTCCCAGAAGCGTCCTGCAGGGCCCTGAGGGTGTGATGTGCTGCAAAAGGGCCTTTTGAGGGAGGCCCAACAGCGCCAGGGCCCGCGGTGAGAGCGAGAGCCACAGTCGTGCAGGTCACCGCTGCCCAAGGCACTATTTGCCTTTCATTCTTAGTTTGATTTTAAACGGTGTAATTGCTCCCTCAGAAGCGTAGAAAACGAATCGCTGCCCCTACAGACGCATGAAGTATTTATTAGGCGGGTGATTTATTTCTAGACGTCGTGAAGATCCTAAGGGCATCTCAGCGGACAGAGCACAGGAAGAAACACAACTTGACATATTTCTGAAGTTTAGGGCGACTGGAGTTTCTAATTGGGATGTGCCGCCGTGGGGTACCGGCGCGGCGCCGCCTGCCTGCAGAGCAGCGCGGCCTCAGCGGCCCCTGCAGGTCTGTCCTTAGATCGCACGGCACGAAGGGTCGGGCAGATCACGGCACCCGGGCATCCCGCGAAGTAAGCGGGGCACCCAGGGGCGACCTGTACCCGCGCAAAAATTCCTCTCACATTCGGAGTGAGGACCCGGGCGTCACCCCGGGTCGTTATTTTCCTTACTCATAAGTTTAAGGCATGCCCTGCGATTCCCCGCGCCGCTGGTAGAGCGCTCCGCACTAGCTCTCTAGGTAAGGGCGAGCGCCTTGCCACGCCGCCTCACGCTGGCCTGCCAGCGCCCCCACTACCCGCACGGTTCGTGTCCCACTGCGCGCCGCAGGACCGCTGCTGCGGGCCGAACCGGGCCGCGACGTGCCGCGCCGTATGCAAATTGCAGGCTCGGGGGCCGCGGGGGCTTGTGGGGCGCTCCGTCGCATCGGGGCGGAGCCGGGGCGGGGCCCGCCGTACTTCTGAGGGCGGGGCGAGGAGCGGAAGTCGTACGGTGTCACCTCCGGGATTCGCTCGCTGCGTCTCATCGTTGGGGCCGCGACAAGATGGCGGACCTGTCTCTGGACGAGCTCATACGGAAACGCGGTGTGACGGTGAAGGGAAGGTGAGCGACTGGGAGGGCGACGCAGCGCCTCGGGCCCGGCGGCCCCCGGCCGTGTTTCGTGTCTCCCTTCGGGTGGCTCCGCTCCGGGGGCTGGGGGCCGCGGGCCGCAGCTGCCTCGGCGCGGCCCGGCCCTGCTCCCGCCCTTCCGTTCCCATTGGCTGAACCGCGGGTCTGCGGAGCCGCGCCGCGATGCGATTGGCGGCGGCGGCCGTCACTCAGGGCCGGGGCGGGGGTCGGCCCCCTATCTCGGCCCCTGTGGCTGGCGCTGCCCCGGTGGGGCAGGAACACGCACGGGCCCGTTCCATCTCGTTCTTTTAGGGATTCCCGGCACCGTCCCTTGTCTCACTGAGTCCTCCGACTTGCGCTGTCTCCGCTGCCTCATGCTTGTCCCCGCCGGCTAACCCAGCCCTGCTCCCCATAGCGGGGTCGGCGCCCCTGAGCCCCCTCGGTATCCGGGCTGCAGGTGTCAATCCCGGCAGCGCCCTGGGGTGCCGGGTGCCCCCGCGCTCCCGCGAGCGGCTCGGTGCATTGTGGGAGAGCCGTGGGAGGGCTCGGGAGCCGTAACCGAGCGGGGCTGCCGCGCTTCGGCCGCGTCGCTGCCCGGGTCTCGGGAGCTATCGTCCCTCTAGCGTAGTTAGTGGTGCTCCGATAGGTTGTGTGAAGTGCTTGAGAGGACGTGGAGCATGTTGCAGATCAGCGCTACAAGGTCAGATTATTTCTTTGCATGGCAGATCCATATCTCCATGATACCTGGATTCTCCTTCGGTAGCTTTTCATTTTCCCTTTTGTCACGGTCTATTAATGCTTCTGAAGACCTTGTCCCCTATCTCTGTTAGCTCAATATGGTCTTCCTTTGTTGGCGTTATTTTGTTGCTGGGGTTTTTTAAATTTATTGGTCTTAGTTTTTAACTCTGAATGTGTATACACTTACATGTCTAGAGTAATATTCTGAAAGTTACCTGCTAACATATACTACCAAAACATTCAAACATATTTAAATCCTAGTCTAGACAAGGCCTTGGCGTTGCACTTTCATTCATGTTATCTTACATATTTGGAACAGTCTTAGGCTGCTTAGTATGCCCCAAGTACCTCATTTATCCTTTTTCAAATCCCTCCTTAACTCTCATTTCTTCCAAGAATTCTTCCTGCTTTTTTTTGCTGAACAATAATCCCCCAGCACTGTAAGAATTGTTGTGCCCTGCACTCCTCTTGTATGTCATGTTTAGCTCACTTTATAAATTCCTGAGGTAGCAAACTTGGCTTTGTGAAGGCTGGATAAACTGAATAAACTTAAATCATTATATTATATGCTGTTTCAGTAGTATAGATGAAGTAATATAAAATTCATCACGTATAAGATGTACTAACCCGTAACATATTCAAGCCAGAGCTTGGAATCCTGGAAAGTGAATTAGATGTTTGAGATCCGCTTTTATTTCGGGTGCTGTGGCACAAATACCTAAGCAGTTAGTGCTCTTGTAGGGTAAGCAGTTGTCTGGGGAAGACAGTTGCTTATTCGGGTAAACACAGCTCTTCAGAAATGGTGTAATCTTCAGTACAATTGATAGCATAGAGTTAAAACGTTTCTAAAAATCATGGGAGGAGTGGAAAGAAAGGCTGAGGCCTGGTAGGCCCTGGGAAAGAGAGCCAGAGCTGGATAGGTCTTGGGAACGGGTGTTGGGCTTTGTCTTTACTAGATGATGTGNCCAACCAAATGCTGTTGGAAGGGGGCCTGAAAATTCATGCTTGGGTAAGATCAATGTATACAATAGAACAGTATAAGTTTAATCATTAAAATATGATTATATAACAGTTATATAACAAAAGGGTATAAAATGCATCCATCTCGAATCCATGTTGGGGTCAGATTTGGGTCTGTACCCCTGATTCCCAGAGCTCTTCAATAAAAGCACCTGCTTATAATCATGCTGTGATTATGTGTTTCTATGCTAACACAGTTTCTTAACCTGTTTCATTGGGTTTTGTCATCAACAGTCTTTACTAATTCTGGTTTAAATGTTGATACATACATTTCTTGTTTTCTTTGACCTCTCTCGTGAACCACTCATCCAGCCCTTTGCAGCACTCTAGCCAAATGCTTTCAACATGGCTAAATAAATGCTATAAAACTGCAAGGAAAGTCTTGCTCCCTGTCTGTTGTTTTATGGGTACTGTTACTCTTCTGTATTTTTCTGGGTATATTTTCATAGATGGTCTTAATAATACTCCTGTTTCTTCTAGCTGGTTTGCTTTGGCTGTATGAGAGAGTCATAGGACTCCTAGATAGGTAATAAAATGGGAGTCCAGCCTCAGCTTTCCTGACATCTGGACACAAGAATAAAAGAGTCAGAAGCAGAGGTTTCATCTGTTTGTTTGGTTAGTTGGGTTTTTTTTAAAGATCTCTCCACTGAAAATACATGACTAAATAATGTGAAGTTAGATCAGGACATACTGATATAAAGGTGTATGAAGAATTGAAATATCATCATCATTTGATTTTTTGATACTAACCTTTTGAGTATTACAACAAATTCTAGGTATCTGCTTTTAGACTTTATAATACTGGACAACCCATTTCTGAAAGCAGATGAACACTGTAGCCCTCTGTTTTGACTTTTAAAAGGTCAACAGCAAGAATATTTTTTCAGTACCTTAACTTTATAATTTCTCTTACTACTTTGTCTTTTTTTTTTTTTTTTTTTTTTAATGCAGAGAAACCCAGTGGGAAAAAACTTTAAAAATACTCATCAGACGAATTCTATTAAAAATTAGATAAACTGGTTTTGTTCTTAGGGCAGATTTTGAAAAACTGTATCAGACCTGTAATGAGAAGATAGTTCTAGCTTTCATCCCATATTGTGCTCCTTTTTAGGAATACTTGTCTACAAGTACAAATGCTAAAGTTTTTGTGGGCTATTGTCTTTCTGTGCTCAGTATTGTGATAATGATGTACTTAAAAAGTAAAGGCCATCAAGTGCAACAGTTCTTTTAGTAGATTAAAGAAGAGGCAGTCATATTAAAAAGTAATTTGACTAATTACTATTCTTGCTGGGAGCTAATCAGCCTTGAAACTGGTGGCTTTGAACTGAGATTGTTACTGGTGCTTGTTCATCCTAAAATTCAAGTTGCTGTGCACCCACAAATCTGAATCTTGCTGCCCAGAATTCTTGAAATCATGTAATTCCATGTTTCCTTTTTATCGGGATGTATTATTGTGTTACAAAAGATGCTTTAGCAGACCTGTTCAGTCCTAAAACTAGAAAGTCTGTTCCTGTTCCTCTTTGTCTTCACAGGTTTCCCCAAAGTACCTAAGTTGTTGAATTTTGTTTAAAGACAGTATATACTTAGCACAGCTGAAGTCAGACCCTTTAGTTTATAAATGTGGGCTTAAGAATGGGTTTTTGGAAACCAGTTCCTTAGCTGTTTATGTAGAAAGTAAAATCCAGCATAAAACAGCTTAGGAGCTCTACTGTTGTATTTAGACATCCAACCAGAGTGGATTTCTGTGAAGTAATAGTGAACTTTTGTTTGCAGCAACACAAATACTTTTACTGACACTGTACCACATTTTATAATGCCTGAAACTTTTTTCTTTTTATTTTCCCTCAGAATTAACACAAGGCCAGTGTTTGGGGGTGTAAGATCTCGCATTGGGATCCAGCAGAATCTTCTAAATAGATCATCACCAGCTGTGAGCTTCCAGCGGACCTTTGATGCCCGGCAGAAGATAGGACTCACTGATGCCCGACTCAAACTGGGGGTTAAAGATGCCCGTGAAAAACTGGTTCAAAAGGACGCTCGGTTCAAAATCAAAGGGAAGGTGCAGGATGCTCGAGAGATGTTGAATTCCCGTAAGCAGCAAAGTGTTGTAGCTGAAAAGGTGACCAAAGTGGTGGATGCCAGAGAGAAGATCAGCTTAAAAAGGAGCACTCCTGCTGCTATCAGCCCAGCTATGGGGACAGTAAATCCAGCCGTGAAGATCACCAAAACTATCCAAGTAGGTGAAGCGAGTCACCTCTGAGCCCCTCAGTTCCTCTACAGCAGTTCAGTAGACATGATAATACATTAATATGTTCATATGGTTACAATAGAAGCAACAATGATACAGTTCATTCCAGCCTGTGGGGTAGGATTCTGTTCCTTTCGTGTGTCCTTGCAGCTGCTTGGGACTTTTTGTAGAATCACACTTTTCATTTAAATTTTCGTTTTAATTTTGGGCCCAAAAAGACTAAGGCAGCACTCCTGTCAGCATTAAAGGAGGTGTCTTGAATGGTTAAGTAGTCTCTTTCCTACCTGAATGCAAACAAAATTATGCAGGTTTTTTTGTCATTCTTATACTGCCCCTCTTTGCAAGTCTGATGTGGTAGATTGTCCTGTATAGGTAACTGGTTTCTCCTAGTGTTGGGATAACAAGTTTAGAATATGCAGCTGTGTTTGTATCTAAGAAAATTTAAAATTCAATGAGCCCTTCTACAATTTTCTCTTTTTATACTTGTCTGGTTTTCAGGAAAGACCTGGTTTCCAGGGAGTTGCCTGATCACGTGAAGCATTCCTGCTGAGGCTCAAGATTTATTTCAATTGTATTATAATCAGTTGATCACCCTGACCTGCTGATCTCCTGGGCCAGTTTTCTGATTTCACTTTGCTCTGTGCTCAGCAACTTGAATCTTAACCGGCTTCACTGAGAAACAGCTTCTGTTGAACTGTGTGTCTGTTAGGTACAATGGGTAGAGTCAGAGAGAAGTTTCCAGACTGTTTGGATTGTTGTTTGGGTGGTTTTGTCCCTACCTCTACAAGCACATAACTGAAGTTCCTAGCCTACCTCTTCCATTTTCCTCTTCCCAAAAATCAGCAGTGGGCTTACACATACCCAGAATCTCCTGTTTCATCAGTTTGAAAGCCTAGATGAGTCTGCTTTTTGTTCAGCTGTGGTTCTGCTCAAGAGCATCAAACATGTTTCTTCTGCAAATCAGCCTAGGAAGTTTCCCACTACTCTGCAGGTTTACTGCCAGGCTGATGTCAGAAAGAGAAAGGACTCTTGAGGCAGCAAGAAGGGCTAATCACAGAGCAGTCAGCAGTCTGTTCAGCAGTTGTTAATTAGAAGGTGATTAGTACTCTTGCTGTCCTAAGCCAAATCACCAGCATCAGCTGTGAGGAACTGAACATTTTCTATGAAGTTTCTAGGCGTTAAAGTAGTTTCCAGAGACTTGGTGCAGTAGCTGTTTGTTCTGACCTGGTGTTTTGGGGTTTTTTTGTGACATGGTTTGACCAATAGTATTTTCGGTTTGTTAGACAACATAGTGCAAAGAAACATATGTATTTCTATATAGGGTATAGTGATGATTCACACTGTAGACAGAACCTTGCACATGAGCAATTATCTAAACATTTTAAAAAATATTTGTACTGAAATTCCAAATTGCCCATGACCCTCCTGTCTTCCCAAATGCAGAAGTGGAGTCAAACTAGTGTATCTTGATCCAAGGTACACCACACAGCTCTGAATGTGCTGTCCTTTTTGTTTCTCATAAAGCAAGGAAAAATCTTTGAAACAAAAACATTACTGTAGGTCTGCTGCTCTTTCTGTAGGATGGGTATCCTTGTTTCTGAATTGATTAGAAAATTGAAACATGAGGTGCTATGGTGTAAGTTGCAGTCTAGAGAAAATCCAAATCTGAAGATTTTACTACCTGTGTGGACTGTTTTTGTAAAATCCATTCTTTAATGGACAGTGTCCAGCTTTTTCAAAAAACAAAAGGGCATTTATAAGGGTGTTGTTGCATGATTTCAGTTATTGATTAGTACAGCTACATTCCCTACCTCCTTCTGTTGTGGTTTCCCTGTTTCTTGATATAATGGGCTGCAGAAGGGGCAGCTACACTACCCTGTGCATAATTTTATTCCACTACAGCTTATTCCAGCTCTAGTGCTAAGGGGCAATATGTACTTCTCCTTCTGTTTTATGGAGATATGTATGTTTAGTTACCTGTAGCATTAAAAAAGAGACACTTTCTGACTTACCTCATTCGTGGTTCTGTATTGGCAGAAGCGTAGATCTAGTCAGTCCTGACAGGACTGAAGTTAACTTCCCTTCCCAATAAACTTGGACTAAACTCTAAGTAATTTTAATCCATTTCTTCATGTGGTCTTAGATTTTAATTTAAGTAATGCTGTCTCATATTGAACATATCACAGGAAATATAGGTGTTACCTAAGAGCATATTGTGGTAATATGTTTCAAAGCAGGAAGGTGAGTTTCATTTAAATTATCTCAGGGTATCCAACTAAAGCTTTGATCTTCTGAAATGAGGAGTTGATGGACTGTAGTGCATAATGCTTTGGTTCTTTATCTCTATCTGTAGCAGAAGGCTCCAGTTCCTGGACACTCTCATCCAGCAGGAATGAGGATCAATGTGGTGAACAACCATACACATAAACAGGTTTGTACCTGCTCTGTACTCTTTTACTTTTGGCAGGGAAGAAAATATGTCCATAAATATTGGCAGGTGCAAAGAAAACTCTTAAGTAGGAAAGAAAAATGTTTGAAAGTTATCCATCAGCTTTGCTTTCATGTCTTGCGTGGTTAAGATAGTTTCATGGTAACTGAGGTTTTTATTTAGTATAATTTATCTTGATTCCTAGTGTATTATCTGAACGAGAAGTAGATATTCCCAGTTTTATCTGTGTGTGTTGATGGTATTTTTTTTCCCTAGAGGCTGACCTCTAGCTCTGATGTTTTTCTATAAAATCCTTAGTGACACCACATCAGATCAAGTTGTTGGTTGTTTTGATTCACTATGCTGCCAGCTTCTTCAGAGAATGGATGTGATTGTACGTGGTCAAATGTGCTACAGCGAGGTGGGAGAGGGTTTAACCTTCCTGTTAATCCCAGCTGTGGGCCACTGCTGGAAACCAGATAGTGAATGATGTTAAATAGTATTCTGATGTACTTACAAAGTTCCCATAGCCTTTATCAAGCAGATTTTGAGGAAGACCCTAGAGTATTGTCTTTATGGGATCAGTGTTAAAGGCTTTTGTCACAGCCCCCAGCCATTCAGCCACTTTATTACCTTCGGTGCTTTCTGAGAGGAATTGCGTGGTTTTATTACTTACGTTATTTTGTGTGCATACACATAAAGTACTGCATGAAATACTGGAAAATTGGCATTCAGAATATCATGTGAGGGGACTTTTTTGCCTTGATTATAGTAACTTTAGCTATTTGTGTATATTACCGTTATGCTGGCCTGCTACCCTCACCTATCCCAGATGCTGTTGTTAAGGAAGTGTCTTCATTATTCTGACCTCATCAGTGTAAACGTGGAATCTATTCATTTTGTCTCAAACTCAAGTCCATTGTCCTGATGCCTAGTGTTTTTCCCAGCTCTTTTATTTTCTGCACAATTCTCCTCTGTTCTCTATCCATTTTAGGTTGTTTTTTTTTTCCTTCATAGCATTTCTGTGACTGGAACAACTTCCCTGTTTGTTAACCAGAATCTTGCTGACTATGGCAACCCACTGATTTTGCAAGCTCTCACTGTTAATCACTCCATTTTTCTTTACCTTTCTACTGAATTGATGGGAAGCTGTTTGCAGTTGTGATTTCTTACGTTCTGGGCACTGCCATATCTGTCTAGACTTTTCCTTAACATTATTTAGAGTAAATGAAAAAAATACTTGTATGGGAGTTCACCTCAGTACTTTAAGACAGGGCTTATGAGTGTTAAGTTGAAGTGGAAAATTAATTATTCATTCAGTAAAGCTCTTAGTGCAGTCTTTTCTAGGGCCAGATGGATATGTTCTGTGCTAAGAAAAGCAGGCTATTCAAAAGGAATGTTCAGTTTAGGTGTATTCAGCAGGGATTTGTTTAATTAAAAACAACAACAGCAAACGAAAAAAACCCCAACAACAACAAAAAAAACCCCCACCACATACCCCCAAACTGATTTCAAAATTACATTCACAGGCTTCAACTGCAAAGGTAGGAGGGTGCTAAAAAGTAAGACACTGAGTCTTTTTATTCCATTAATGTAGCTTCAGCAGTCCTAGTGAGGTCTTGGAGTAGAGGAATGTGTATGTGATTTCAGTATATTTAGGGAAACAGTTTTACTGTGATGTTTTTGGAAAGGAAGTCTGATAGTTTTTAAACTGATGTTTTGGCATGGACTTGTATACCTGAAACTAAAATCCAGTGTAATTGCGTTCATTAGCTGAGGATGGTGGAAGGCAGGAGAAAACTACCTATTTTTGAAATGTCTGAATGAAATCTACCTGCATGTAAACTATTACCTCTTTGCTTCAGGGTCTGTATGACGTGGAAGATGATGATGAAAGCATCGCTCCCCTTCCTAGTAAACAGATGAAAATCACCACCACAAACAGTTTCCTGCACAACTCGGTAAGAGATTATCTGAACAGTTCCCACTGTGCCACGCTCACGTTGCATGGACATGGAGGCTGTGTCTTTACAGGGCTTATGTTCTTTTAAAGTCTGTAAATGATGTTTTCTCCTCAAATGTTTGCTCTTCACTCCGCCCTTCCTTTGTGCCAGTGCTTCTACTGTTATTTTTGGAACAGAGTACTTTTAGGGTAACTGGTTTTATGGGCCCTTAGCAGCCAGAATGTGTGCTTTCTGCCCTGCTGGCAGGTTGCTGCATCCGGGCTCTTGACTTTCTTCTTGTTGAGGAAGTGCATTGAACCTGTCTTGCTACTGTTTGAGTAATCCAGCAAGGGAAGCTTTCTGCTGCTTCTGGAGACTGGGCATCAAAGCAGGAAATCTCTTGCTTAGTAGGCATCTTGCTGGGGAGGACTGTTGCTCTGGGGAAGATGGAATTTCAGTACAGACAAATGTAAGGTCCTGCTTTTTGCATGGGGTGACCCTCTGCAGCTTAAACTGATAACTGACTGGCTAGAAAGCAGCTTTTTAGGAAAGAGCGTGGAAGTCCTACTGCGTAAGGCCAACTGTAGGTGTAGTGAAATTGTAGCCAGCAAATCAAGGAAGATAATTATTCCCGTTTGATGTTTTGAGAATGCATCTGGAATTCTGTGCCTAACTTGGGGCTCAGTGATACAAGAAAGACATGACTGGAACCAGTACAACAGGGTGGTCAGAGCGTTGCAGCATATGTGTGAGGAGAGAGTGAGAGAGCTGTAGTGAGATCTGTCCACTCTTACTGCCTGGTCACGGAAAAGGCAAAACCCAGATCCTTTTCAGGAGTGACCATGGAGAAGACAAACCTATAAATTTACTGCAGAAAAAGTAATTCTAGGTCATTAAATTCTCATTATATTGATCTGCAGCTGGCACAGGGACCCAGAGAGGTTGTGTAGTCGTCATTCTTGAATATTTGGTGCTTAGCTGGATAAGGGCCTTAGCCAACCTAAGGTATCTTTGAAGTTAGCCCTGTTTCAGACATGGGAGTTGGACATGGGTTTGTACTAAGTTATTCTCTGGTTCTGTAAAAGCAAACTCCTGTGGTTTTACTGTCACACAGGCACTGTAGTACAGTGATTACCCAGGAACTTATTTCCTCATGTGAGTATTCAGAATAGAGCTTCTGGCTATTCGTGATTCTCAAATAATGAGAGTTTTTTGAGGTTTTTCTCAGGAGTAAATTTGTTCTTTCCAGTGTTCACAGCAGCTTCCAAGCACAAGTTTTAGTCTGACTTTAAACTCAAGTATTTCCAACTACAAAGGTTACCTTCCATGTCTTTTTGTACCCAAGCTTGGTGATTCTGAGGAATTACTGCTCTTTGTACTGGGGCTTCTCAATCTTACTGTTAATGAGCAATCTTTGTGAACACTTTGTAAAGTACTTTAAAATCTTCGGATGAAAGGAGCTTTTCAAATTCAGATCACGTTGTTAAAGTTCATTTAAGAAAAGTATGAAACCAAAAAGTGCTTATGAGGGAAGTGCTGTTTCTGGATAAACATACCTTTTTATGTTTATGCCCAGAAACTTTTGCTAATTTTTTTCTCAGAGCCTTTAGAAAGTCTCCAGCACTGTAGTGGTTTTGACAGTGGCATGGACATGCAATTCTTAGTGCATGCTAGTAATACTCTGGTGGTGGTACATGAAGAAGAGTGATGGCTTTTGTAGGCTGCAGCTCTGAGATACTTTATTTTTTTCTTCCTGTAGACTGGTCTGAGCAGCAATAAATTCTCTCTGTCCAAGACTGTTCCCCTGACTAAAGTGGTTCGGAACGATACATACACGGCTCCACCTGCACCTCCCGCTCCTATGCGGACAAAGGCCTTGACAAACATGTCCCGGACCTTAGTGACAAAGGAAGAGCCTCCAAAAGAGCCAGCACCTGTTGAGGTGAGCTCAGGGAAGGGGAAAATGCTCTTTGTAGAAGTCTCTGACACATCTGAAACTTGCTGTTCATCGGGCATGTGAGCAGCTCATTTCTGCCTGCTTTTCACCATTACTTCTGGGACATCATCAAGGTTATTCTGATAACTGCAGCCCATGTCCCAAGAATTGGAAATCTGTCTACACATCCTTTCCCTGCACATGGTCTTGGAGGAATCCATATTACAGGGAGGTGCCAGTTTTTGTTTGGACACTGCTTGATGGCTTTCATGTCTCTAGGAGTAGTGTTTTAACACTGTTTCATATGTTGTACGTCCACTCTAGCTATCAAGGAGAAAAGAGTTCTTCCAAATACAGCTTCTTGCTGTACACATGAGACCTGCCAGGCAATTTGTAGACGGCCTGCCTGGAATTGCTTTGCCAGACTGCCTGATGTTGGGTACAAGTAACCCACCAGATGTTCCTAGGTGTGTTGAGTTAGCATGCTCTTGAGAGGCTGGAGCTGTATTTTGGGGTTTGCTGGCTGGTGTAGAGTACATCAGAGACAGGCTATTAAAAGTTTGGGCATGACCAGAGTACTGTGTATGCAGATTAAGTTAGTGTTACTCTTGGGAATAAGAGCGAAAAGTTACTTCAGAGAGAAACTAGCATGGAAAAGGAGCTCCATTTCGCCATCAGATGAGCTGGGCTTTAGTAAACATTGATTCTTCCCATTACTACCTGTAGCTCTCTTCTTTGTGTGTGTGTACAGACATACCCTTAGTGACTTTTTATTACTTTCTCTGCTGCGCTGTATTGTGTGCTGTGTTTCTGGCCTTTTTCATGTGATACATTTGTTTGTGTTGGCAGCTGGCGTTCAGTCCTTTGGAAGGCACAAAGATGACAGTAAATAATCTGCATCCTCGAGTCACAGAGGAAGATATTGTCGTGAGTGTTGCTTACTGCCGGACTGTGCATGAATGACACTTCCTTTCCTTATCCTACCTCTTTTGATAAATCACTTGATCTGTGGAGAATGCATTGAAGAGGGGTGTGATGTGGGTTTACTGTCCTTGCAAAAACTTTGAGGGTTCCTGATTGGGGTTTGTTTACATTTTTTTAAAAAAGTGTGTGCTTAAGAAAATGGGACAAAATCCCGCAGAATATTTTGAGATACCTGACATCACAGAAGAATAGTTCATGCCTAATGATGCTTCTACCCAAACTTATGCCCCCATCCAAATTGTCTGGGGGCTTCCATTCGCACCAGGCTGAGAATGAATCTGGTTTTCCTGTGTGAAAAACACTACTGGGTGCTGGCCCTGAACTTCCCTGCTTGTGTAGTCACCGTTACTAGTGCCGAGTACTTACACCATAACAAACACAGTAAGAAAAGTGTCCAGATCCTATCAGATATTAAATAAGCAGAGTGAGCGGTGTGATGAAGCAAGTAAAGCCTTCTCATGCAGTGCCTTTGATGTGACCATGGTCATGACTGACTCTCTACCCTCAGGAGTTATTCTGTGTGTGTGGCGCTCTGAAGCGAGCCCGGCTGGTGCACCCTGGAGTGGCTGAGGTAGTATTTGTGAAGAAAGAAGATGCTATCACAGCATATAAGAAATACAACAACAGGTGCTTAGATGGTAAGTTTGATGCCAGAATTGCATTTAGGATAAATAAATCAAGAAAGACTTTTCCACCTGAGTGGAAGATTTAAAAGCCTCTTAGATGCTAGCATGCTAGCAAGAGAGAAATACCAGAAAAACGGTTCAGGAGCTAGATAAGGTAATAACTGCTGTGTAACTAGCTGAATATATGCACAGTTTATTTAAATGCAATAAAAAAATCCACCCACATTTTCCTAGAAAAAGAAGGTTCAGTGTGGAGGCAGGGTCCTGATGAGTCTTCTGGTCTAACTTCCAAATTAAATTTCTTTTGTTTCTAATTTGGTATGAAGAGCTGGATACTCCTTAGGAAGGCTTTACCTGCTTACAGAGCTGCTTGCAAAGTACAGGTAAAACTAGCATTTGCAATAGTTTCAGGGGGTGCTGAGAGACATTTTGAATTGGACTTGTAAAACAGTATCAGATTATCCATGAACTTTAAATAATGCAATTTTATTTTTTAACCATGTTAAACTGAAATTAATGTTAACTGTTAATTTTTGGCTAGAATTAGGTGCTTTTTATTTCTGTAGATTGAGAGACATGTTACGGATGTTAGATGAGGAGCAGACAGCTAAGAATGGGAGATCCTCTTGTGTCCCTGTTAAGGGCTTCATACTTCTGTGTACTGTGTAACTTGTTAATTAGTGTGATCCTTCATATTGTAGTGAGTGTTTCTGTGGCTCTTCTGTTGCTCTGATTTTGCAACAGAAGATTTATCAGCTGTTCTTCCTCGTGTTTCCCCAGCATGTTGCACTCTTCTTGCTTGCACTGTTGTGTGATGTTTCAAGGATTTTGCCTTACCCCAGTTCTGATAGAATGAATTTTGTATTTTGTTTTTATTTAGGTCAACCAATGAAATGCAATCTTCATATGAATGGGAATGTCATCACCTCAGACCAGCCTATATTGCTGTAAGTGTCCTTCAGTGGGGAAAAGAACCAAATGCATTTGCAGGTTCTATTTTGAGAATCGTTGTCCCATTCATTTTCTTTCTCTCCCCTTCTATGGCACAATCTATTGAGTGGAGTGCAATGTAGCATGACTATATAGTGTTTTCAACCCTGAGGCTCAAAAATGATCTGAGACAAGGATGTTTTCTTGTGAGAAAAGCGTATTTAAAACCTTTATCTCTAATATCGGTAAGGGGGCACCACTGATAACAGTAAATTCAGACAGTGTTAAAATTAATTTATCATAAAGAGAGGTTGAATACTTCCTTTTTTAATTTTTTTTTTTTTAATTCTCCAGTCGATTGAGTGATACCCCTTCGGTGAAGAAGGAAGGGGAACCACGCCGGCCAAGTGCAAGCGCCTCCTCAAATCCCCCAGCTGAGGTGGACCCTGAAACTATCTTGAAGGCACTCTTCAAATCATCAGGGGTCTCTGCCTCTGTGCAGCCCACAGAATTCAAAATTAAACTCTGAGAGGGGGGAGCAAGCAGTGGACTGGAAAACTCATATAAGTTGGGGGATGAGGAAAGTGCAGGAGTGCAGATGTTATTTGCATTTGCCGATCCTGAAATTTTTTGTTTTCTATGATTGCTACCTTACTGTACAATAGTGTTTCCTCTTGTGTGTGTATTTTCTGTTTTCATAGTTGGAGTTTTCTTCCATGATTTTTTTTTCCCAAAAGAATAACCTCCCCCTTCTGCCAGTAATGTATAACCAAGCATATACCATGTAACTCCATCCTTTACTCCAAAGCCCCCAGTGGCCATTAAAAGTGCACATAGACTCTGAGGGAAGGAGTGGTGATCTCCTTCTCTTTTCTTCTGACTGACCTTTAACGAAAAGGTGCATCCCCTTGATTGTCCACAGGCAAGAGCACCATGTCGTTTCTGAAGTTGCTGCACTGGGTACGAAGTCAGGTTGGGCTCTGTACAGAAAGGTCTTGTATGCATTTGGTGGCATTCCTCTTTCTTCTGGCTGTTAGACACTTTCCTGCTCAGCAGCTGTGACATTGAGAAGAAGCAGGAGAAGCTGAGCTGCCCGCTGTGTGTGCCAGCAGTGACATCAGGCAGAAGGGCCATAGGCACAAATGCACCAGCCATTGTGCTATGGGCAGGGATGTTTCAGCTCCGGTAGTGCTGGAGGGTTGTTCTGGCATTTGTACAATGAGTATATTTGCTTGGGAGGGTCAGAAAAATTAAGAACCAGTTGTGATCAGAGCTAGAAGAAGCCCAGCTGTTTGACTCCCATTAGACTGTATCGCCTCCTCCTGATGATGCGCAGACATGAGTTTCTTACCTTCTAACTCACCCAGTCTCCTATAAAAAGGAAGGACCTGGGACCCTTTTCAGATCCTAATACACACAAAGTCTTGTGTCTGAGAACTCTTTTCTTTGAGAGGTGCTGTTTGGGCAGTGTTTGCCTGCTGTGCCCGTATGCTGCTGGCGTGCCTGGATATGGAGGAGGATGATGCTGCGGTGTATGGCTTCAGGGAGAGGTTTAGGAGCAGAGGGCAGCATTAGCGCTGTGTAAGGAACACGCGAGAGGGATGTCGAGTCCCGTGCAGGGCGGCGAGGACGTGGTGTGGGCTGGCAAGTGTGTGTGACAGGCCACTAGGTGGCACTTCCAGTACTTCACATTGTTTTTACAAACCAAGGCATTGGTGCCTTGGGTGTTGAAAGTCCCAGTAGCTCCACCGTTTGTGTTTGTTCAAATTGTATTCTAAAAGAGGAAAGCTGAGAGCAACTTCCAGAATCTGGTTGGGATTTGAACTTGATCCTACTAGCTGGGAGACTAACCTAATCCATTCTGTTCAGCTCTGCTGAGTAGCTCCTTGAAGTCCAGATTCCATTTCTTGGACAACCCTACATTTCTTTTGCTTTCTTGTTCTGTATGACCTCTTTCCTCTATCTAGCTCGTGCAGACCATTCCTCTGTCTCACTGTATCCCTTTTAGCCATAGAAATAATAAGGACTTGGCAGGACTTGTTTTTCAGGAGTACTCTCTGGTTTGAAGGCCAGTGACACCATGATTTGGTAGGGTGCTTCGTGTGAACAGCACATGTTTGTAGGAGAGGGGACCTAAGACAGCTATTGTTCTCCTTTTTTTAGCTTGCCCACCAAATACCTGTGTTTTAATAAAAAAAAGTGGGGGGAGGGGGAGGAAACATTAGGGGTTGGAGAAGATAATGTATTACCTGTTTCTGAATAAACGTTTGTTATACAGAGAGTGGATTCTAAGCCTTTTTAGATGCTGTGAAGCAACTAAAGATAAGTGGTGGTGTTCCAACATTGAGTCAATCGTGCTTTCTAGGTGAACATAGAAATTTCAAAACTGATAATGTGATGAAGAGCAAGAGGAGCATATGGGTGGAAGAACTGTTAGCCATTTACCTCTTAATCTATATCACAGAAATTAGCAGCTGGCTCTTGCAACTGCATTGGAGCCATTTGTGTCCATCTAATGCCAATTCTATTTTCACAGAAAAAAAAAGCAGCCTTTGTTAATTGACAGCCCAGTCGTTTAAAAAGTAATTTTATAACCAAAAAAGCTTTGAAATCAGGGTACCTGTTCTAGGTGAAATGGGATAGTTTCCTTATCAGCTAGACAGAAGGCTGCTTAAATGTGAAGACGTATTGTGTGTGCATCTCTTGCCTCTTCTGAAAGAATGAGGAGACTCAAGGATTTTTTAAAATGAATAGATTCATGTCCATTTGAAAAGCCAAATAACAAGATGCATTTTAACTTACTGTTAAACTCTGCATTATGTTTAGGTTATCTGAGAGTTTTATGATGACATTGACATACTTCCTTGGAAGAACTACTGACTGTTCTGTTCCACAGCTCTGTGATCTATGGCAGTATATTCTTATTTTTCGTAGATCGGTGAATTAAGTGGTTGTCCAAACACCACTCCATGACTTGTCTTACAGCAGTGTCTTGGTGTACATTGGTATTCTGTTCTTGGTCAGCTCTTTAATGCACAGCTCTTTTGTATGGCTTCTTCTGTTGGGCACTGAAACAAGAGTAACTGTTATTCCCAGTCCTTTTCAGGTAGTTCATCTTGGCTCTCCAATTTCTCCTGGACATCCTGAAATTGTCATGCTAATCATGGTTTCCTACCTACCACCTTCTGAACTCACATCTGTCTACTTTCATCCTCATGCAACATGGTTATATTTTTGTGTTGGGTTTTTTTTTTTTCTGGACTGGTGGAAATTACAAACTTGCATATGATGAAATGAAATACTAATTGCCTGCACTCTAGATTAATGTGCATTAATTTAGATACAAATTAAATGGCTGTCCAGGTCAGGTGCTAGGTGATTTGTAACAGTGTTTCTTTTGTTCATTTTGGGTTTTTTTTCTTCTATTTCAAAAATGTGAGGACTTCTGAAGTGATGCAAGTTTGGTGTATTTTCATGGCTTTTGCATGTACCTTCCGATAATGTTCATTAACTCGATATTTGGTTGGGTTAACTCTCCATATCATGTCATATTTTGTCACCTCGTACATTAGTCTTGCTTCAGTATTTTTGGAATGGTCCTGTCTTCCATTACAAGCTCCTCTGTAAAGGTTTTTTTGAGTTTTTTAATTAACAAGAGTCTTTAAAAACAATTGTATTTGAATGCTTCTACATCTCTTTAAGATTTATTTGCCTCTCTCAGATTAAGGACAGTGTCTGAATTTTACACTGTTTTTACAAAAACATAACCTCAACGTCCCGCCGCCGCCATTACCAGCGCCGCGCCGCGCCCGGGGAACTACAGCTCCCGGCGTCCCCCGCGCCGCCGCGCGCAGAGAAGATGGCGGCCGCCACGGGGCGGGCGGCGGGAGCGGTGCCGGCGGGGTACACGGGTGAGGGGCGGCTCGGGGCGCCGGGAGCGGGGCCGGCGGGGTACACGGGTGAGGGGCGGCTCGGGGCGCCGGGAGCAGGGCCGGCGGGGTACGCGGGTGAGGCGCGGCGCGGGGCACCGGGAGCGGGGCACGCGAGTGAGGGGCGGCTCGGGGCGCCAGGAACGGGGCCTGGGCGGCAGCGGCGTCTCAGACCGGTGCGTCCCTCGCAGCTCTGGCGGTGAAGTTCGCGGAGCGGCAGCGCTCGCCCCATTGCTTGTTGGTGAAGGAGCACCAGGTGCGGGAAGGGGCCGACACCTTGCACCCGCCTCGCCGCACCCTCTTCGTCCTCAACGTGCCCCCGTACTGCGGCCCGGTGAGTGGGGGCGGCTGGGGGCCGAGGGCAGTGCCTTGGGGGCCTGGGAGCCGGCGTGCCTTGGGGCTGCTGCGGGCGGGGGGCCGGGCTGGGGCCGGGGAGCCGCCCGGAGACCTCTGCAGGCTGTGCGTGGGAGGCATCGCTCCTGCTTTGCTGGTACCTCACGTTCTCTCTTACTGTCCGTGTCAAGGACTCTCTGTCTAGGCTATTCTCTCGCTGCGGGCGTGTGCAGTCTGTGGACATCTATGACAAGCCAGGGCCAGGAGAGAAAAAAGATAAACTGACGTCCAAATTCTTTGACCACAAAACTGTAAAGGTAAAGCTCACGGGGGAGAGGAATACTGATGCTTTAGTGGGAAAAGACGGAAAGTACTGAATGGTTCTTTTCAGAACATAAGACACGGGAAACCATATGGGGTATTGGGTGACATGGTAACTTATTTTACACTGTCTTTTTTTTCTTATCCTACTGCCACTTGTGGTTTAATCTTTATTTTATTTTTTTAAAGTTATTTTTACTGCAGTTCCTTGCTCCATCACCAGTTTCCCCAACATATCTGACTCACCTGGGTGTTTTTTTCTTTTAGGGATTTCAGGTAGCATACGTGGTGTTCAGGAAACCAGCAGGTGTCCAGGCAGCCAAGGCTCTATCACAGGAAGGTCCCTTGCTAATATCAACAGAGAGCCACCCTGTGAAAACCGGCATTAGCAGTATGTCAGCTCCAGCTATTTTTCTGTTCGCTAATATCAGGGAAGAGCTGCGAGTTTGCTGAATCCTACCCTGCATGTCCCATTTTGTTCTAAGCTGGGGGATGTTCAGTGTATTGCGTGCTTTTATTATTCGCAGGGTAGCAATCTTATTGAAGCGGGTGTTGAAATCTGGTCCAGTGACCCTATGGGAGAATGGGGTCACTTGGAATGGTGCTTTTTTCCTGACATTTTTTCAGTATTGCATGGATTCAGAGATACTGTCTGCATCTTGTCCTCAAAATGGAGACCAGACTCATGCCAACAGGCATCAGTCGTCTATCAAGATGACAGCACTTCACATATAACCTCTTGACAGAAACACAGCCCTGAATGTTGTGCCCCTTGGGCTTAAGGCTAGCCCACTTCTGCCTGGAAAAGTTGCAAACTCTTCCCCTCACATATTGGTTGTGCTCACATCTGCAAGTCAGTTTATGCTGTGGCGGGGGGGAGCTGAACACAAATGGGAATGGTCCTTCCCCCACTCTAGAATTCGCTCTAGAGCTGCCCAAGAGCGCCACAGTAGCCTGCTTCTAACAGCAGCTACTGCTGACTTGTGCCCTCTCTGTCTCAGAGTGGATTGCCAACTATGAGGCCTCCATCGTGGATCCAAAGGAGCTGAAGGCTGAGGTGGATGCCTACATGCAAGACTACGATAAAAAGATGGCAGAGGTGAGGCCAGGCTAGGGAGGGAACCTAGCTAAGCAGTTTTCTTGGGGGAGAGGGAAAGAAGAGAGATTTCTCAGTGCTCCAGCCATAGTGGAAGGGGCTGAGGGTCCCTCTGTTTGGCAGAGGTTTTTTACTCCCAGTTGCTGGTGAGCAGTCAGGCCCTGGTTTGGTCTGCAACACCTGACCCTTCCCACAGGGCTTACAATAGATATCCACAAATAAATTGGTTCCTGGATGGCATGCAATGTTGTGAGTGAGAGTTGAATGCCTACAGCCCTGACTCCATGCCTTCCTTTAAATCTTGTGTAGAAGCAGGAGCTGTAACTTGGCTTGTGTTTAAAGGAAGGCTGTGGGAGAGCTGTGTATCAGGCTGTGCATCTGCACTGGGCTGCCTCACCCTCCTGTCTTTACAGGAAGAGGCCAAAGCAGCCAAGGAGGAGGGTGTTCCGGATGAGGAGGGCTGGGTGAAGGTGACACGGAAGGGCCGGAAGCCTGGCCTGCCCCGGACAGAGGCTGCCAACCTGCGGGTGCTGGAGAAGGAGAAACGGAAAAGGGCCCGAAAAGAGCTGCTCAACTTCTATGCCTGGCAGCATCGTGAGAGCAAGAGAGAGCGTGAGTGTGCAAATCTCCTCCTACCCCTGCCCGTGTCTCTTGTCTCACACTCTGGCCCAAAGAGCATCCTTCTGCCTTCAGTGGAGGCTACATCCAGCTGCCAGTAAACAGCTGGCTGGCTGGGTCTGAATGGTCTCGCCAGCTCTTGGAAGGCCTCTTGCCACCATTTGTCCTAGCAAGTGCTGCTGGAATATTTTGTGGGAGGCTGTGCAGGTCGTGGTTTTCCAATGCTTGTTCAGTCTGCACAAAGACAGCGATTGAAGGGGAAAACTAGCCAGATTCCTCCCCAAGAGGGAGCTGCAGCACTGCCGGAGATGAACGGCTGGAGCCCCAACTTGGCACTCAGCCCAGCTGTAAAACAACCCACTCTGGGAAGTGTTTTTGTGGCTGTTGGGACTGAGCCCCTCCTGATGTGTGGAAGTGAATCTCCTAGGAGAGGGAGATCTGCTGCTCCTGTGTGACCCGTTCTTTCTCTGTGTTTCAGACATTGCACAACTGAGGAAGAAATTTGAGGAGGACAAGCAGAGGATCGCGCTGATGCGAGCCCAGCGCAAGTTTCGGCCATACTAGGTTGTGCTGACCTGTTCCTCAGGTGCCTGTGCTGGAGAGGGTGGGAGAAACGCCTACTGACTCCGTTTGCCAAAGGATTTTAAGGAATTGAGGCAGCTTTGGGTTGCCTCTACCCCTGGATCTAAAATGGGAGATCCCAGCAACTGCTGCTAGAGGGGAGTTCCCTTTACTTGCACCAGTATCCTCCTGTTCTTCTGTCATTCGACCCTGTGGCACCACTTTTTGGGGTGCTCAGATCAAGGGTCTGAGGTACATCCCGTGACAACCAGTATCTCCCTGCCACCCAAAACCACATCTCCTAAAGCTTGGTGAGAACTGGGATTGACCTAGCACAGCCTCTGCAGGGGCAGAGAATGGCTGAAGAACTGTAAATAAACTGCTGCTACTGTTTTTAGAACATGGGAATGCTTCTCTCTCCCCCCTGGTCTCCTGTGGGAAGCAGCTTCTTGTGTGCTGGGGTGGTGATAAAAATCATGAAATCATGGCTTGTAATCTGCTGCTCCTTTGCACATTTTATTGAAGGAAAGAGGAGGGAAGTAACTTTAGGAAAAGCCTAACTCTCAAGTTCCCAGACCTGTTGTCACAAGGAAAGATCAGTGGTTTGGTACAGAGCCCTACCCCTTCTGGTGATTCCCTCCCTGGCAGCTCCCTCTCAGCCATGTGTTGCAGTGCCCAGTCATGCAGCTGTGCATGGAGCTCTGCAGCCATGTCTAGGCCTTGGGAAATTGCTGATACCCAGCACTGTTGCAAAAACAAATGCTGCTTTGAGCAGCCTGGTTTGGAAGGAGAAACCAGACTCTCCATGGCCTCTTTTCACTTAACCTGTCCACACAAGGCAGGTAAGGATGGCAACAGGCACATTTAGGTGTGGGGCAATGCTTTTGTACTGCTCCTATAGCATTTGTGCAGCTTTGGACATAGTGGTAGGTGTGTGATTGAAGTAACCCACCCAGCCCCAGGCTTTTACACGTTTATTTTACTACCTGCATGCTCGCTAGAGATGTGACCATGAATGTAAGGTGGAAATGGTTTTAAATGCCAGAGAGCTGAGATAAAATGGATTTGACCTCTCCTTAAAAACTCACTGCAGATCCAGTTTGCATTGCTTGCAGAGATGATGGGCCTGCCTGTTTCAGTGGGCTTTGTGCATCAATTTAACTAGGAGGCAGATCCTTAATATAGCCTACCTAAGGCAGACAGTGTGTAAAAATTGCTGCTTCCCAAGATGCATTTTAGCTGCTTGGGTGAGCGGATGAAAGAGAAAGGAGGTTTGTTCTATAGAGTCAAGAAGACAGACTTAATATTAGGACATTAATCTTTATTAAGACAGAAAGAATCTCTACCAACTTTTCCGTAATTTGTAGTTCTCACAGCTGCTTCAGCTAGAGGATTAGGGACATTCTCTAGTGTTCATTAAAATGGCCTTCTCTGCACAGGTGGGCTCTTATTTAAGAAGAGAGACACTGAGGCCCTCTGAGCTCAGGCATCTATGGAAGTTAGCAGAGAAGCAGAACTTTCCTTGTTTTTCAGCAGGTTAAATCCTGGGAGCAGCCTGTGCACACCATCATCAGGAAGGAGGCAAGATGAGCCACCTCTCTTGCAGTGCCAAAGCTGGTGCTGCCGCTGTCACAGAGGATGCCTCTGCCTGTGTTCTGCTCCATTTCAGGGTGCAAGTTTGGAGTAAGCCAAGGGGAAGGCCGCTTTGGGCCTCTATCCCTGTACTCACAGAGCTGGAAGTGGAGCAAGGATTCCTTCTCCCTTTGGCAAATGAGATACTTTGCTCAGCTCTCCTTCAGAGAACCCCTGGCTCTGCTGGGACCAGACCCGCTTCCACCCTGCAGTGAGCTAAGTGTAGGAAAGAGTATCACGATCTGATGTTGGATGCGAGGTAGGAATGATGACAATTCTGGAGCTTGCTTGTTAGCTCCCAGTTCTCCTGGACTGCTGCAGCTGTGAGGGCTTCCTAGAGTCTGGCCCTGGTGTTCTGTGCTGTCAGGAAGTTGCTGATGACCCCAGATACCACCTCGGGCTCGTTCAGGTGCACAAAATGACTCCCAGGCACCTCTACTAGCTGGATGTGCTGGAGGGAAAGGACACAAGATGTGGACCAGGAAAGCGTTCCCTCAGGCACACATTGCTTGCTGTGTGACACTTAGGGGAAGGGCAAGTGAGGCAGGACAGAAATGGGAGGACCAGGGAAGAGCTGGGTCCAGAGCACAGTACTAACTCAGGACTTTGGCAGCAGGGACAAAGTTGTCTTCCCTCCCCCACCCCCAGTGTGAGGGCTGTGCTGTTCAGGACAAATCACCTAGGGAGGGTGTCCACCAAGATCAGTTGCTTCCCAGCTGCTACTCCTAGATTTGTGGCAAATAGAGATGCAGGGATGAAGTTTGCTCTCACCTCTTTGAGGGTAGACTCGAATGCTTCCTGCAGGGCTTTCACAAAGTGATTTCTGCTGGGTAGGTTGTGTGGTACCAAGAGTCCATCTTGTGATCTGAAAAACACCTGCAAGGCTCAGTACAGCACTCAGTGTGCCTCCATTTGTCTTTGTGGCTATCCTGGGCAGAAGCAGTGTCCCCAAGACAGGGGGGTGACAGTCCCAACTGTTCTTTCCAGGCTGCACATAAACAGCAGGGTGACAGGGTCATACGTGATAGAGTGCACCACACAGCTTGGCTAAGCAGCTATTTTCTATCAAACTATCTCTGTAAAACCCTGCCTAGTAGTATTAGAGTGGAGACTGGCTAAATATTGTCCTCCCAGGGCTGGCTCTGTAACTGGTCTGAGAACATTGTTCCCTGTCTCAATTCTGCCTTCTGCTCTTAACTTTTTCCCTAGAGTTTTCATATCTCCTCTCAGTCCCTTCTGCTCTCCTTGCTGCTTATTTAAACAGGGTATGCCCTGCTCAGTGAGGGAGGTACCAGGGCAGTTGCCCTGGAGAAGTCAGCATTAGATCACCTGCGGAGCTAAGATCATGCTGTCTCCTACTGTGCTGGTGATGGGACAAGGAGACATCCCAGGCTCAAAGGTATCTCTGTGGCCCAGAGGACTTGACCTCATCACAGTGTTACATTTTTGGACAAGCAGGAATAACCTTAACCTCTTATGATAGTAAAAGAGATCACGGAAGCCAACACTGCACCTCTTTTCTCAACTGCTAGCACTTCTTGTTTTCTAGACAATCTTTTAACAGCACCCCACCAGCCAAGGTAGCCAGAGCCCTGCACACCTTGCCCTCCAAGGAGATGGGAAAATGCAGAGGACAACTCTCAAAACAAGTTATGCACCCAGACAGCATAACAGCTTGTGGGGCTCTGTGCAAGCCACTGTCCCCGGAGCTTCTTGCTCCAGGTGCCACAGGAGAGCTTGCAGGAGCTCAGTCAGGCCAGGGGCACCAGGAGCAGCTGAAGGAGATGGAGACTGCCGTAATTTCACTTGTTTGCCCAGGCAAGAGATTTTGGGGTCTGGAGAAGGGGGCAGGCTGGGTTGCTGACTGGTGTAGAGTCAGGTCAGGAGGATAGCAAGGTGTGGTGCTGTGGAGTCACATATTTGCTAGGATGACCCCTTGCTGTAGTGCCAAGGAACAGAAGGTTGTGAGATGCGATTGTGAAGCCAGGAGCATGGGGAAGATGGGGCAGGACTAGCATTTCCTCAGTCAGCCTTCCACCAGGAAGTCCCTGCCTGAACGTAGAGTGCAAGGCTGGGAGGATGTTCCAGTTGCTCTCTGCGTTCTCCTGCCCAACCCAGGACAGTGGTGAAGAACTGGGAAATAGATTCTCACATGTGAGACTGTGCTGTTACATCAACTGGCCAAAGGTCTGGATGACTGGTCTAGAGGAAGGAGTAGTGGGAGGACTCCTCCTAGCATTCATTCCTTCCACTGAGGGAGACAGCAAGGGGTGGTTTGGCTTGTGCCTCACTCACACAATGATGAGAACACGGTCCTGGATCTTCTGCAGGAGCTTCACACACTGGTCCACCGTGAAGAACTCTCGACTCTGCTGCAGGTGCAAAGACAGGGAAAGTGTCAAAGGTCAGAGACAGCAGCTGGGGGCAGAGGGTGTCCCCAAGCCCTCCTGCACAAGTGGCTCTGAAGGCTGAAGTAGCTGTGGCCCCAGAGCTTCCATGCCGGGACATGACAAGCATCCAGGCTGCACAAAGGAGTAGCTGGCTCTGCAAAGGCTCCTTCTGTCCAGCTGTGTTTCAGGGCTGCCAACAACATTGCCTGTTGGACTGCAGCACATATGGGAATGATCTCATAGAGAAAAGCTTTAAAAAAGCCTTTTGCTAAAAAGGAGAGAGTACATTAGCCTGGCTTCCATATCCTGGCAGTAGCAGAGGTAGAGGAGGCCCTATTTGCTCAAAAGTGGCACAAAACTATCAAAATACCAAACCTAAGGACTTTGTTCCACTCCCCTTCTTATTCAGGTCACCTGACAAAGAAGCTGACAGAAAGCATCCATCCATCTGCTGCCTGAAGAGTTCTAGGAGCAGGAAAATGTGGCCAGAAGGCCCTGGGGCAGAGGAACTTCTAAAAAAATAAGCAGTAACATTTTCCAGTAACTCTGTAAGCTGAATCAATGATCAAGTGCAGGCTCTTTTAAAAGCAGCATTTAAAGGAGATGTGGGAATTAGGGAAGCAAAAAGTAAGTGGAGGCAGGGCCTGGCTCAGCGAGCAGGCATCCTCTGAGTGTTCTGTAAGCTGAGGGCTCCAAAGTAGCAGGGGGCACGTCAGAAGAGCAGTGCTCACCGTATGGGCTCTCATGTCTCTGTTATACACCAGCCCTGGAAAAAAAACCAAAACAAAACAGGTTTTCATGTTTCTTAGGAGCAGGAGTTGGTCCTGTTTTAACTCACTTTTTGGGTCTGCCTAAGACTTTCTGAGATGGGAGGAACAGGATTAATTCAGATTTCTCCTTTTAAAAATTTATTTTCTTTAGCTATTCTAGGACTTGAGCAACAAATTCAGTTGCTGGGAATGGAGAACTCTGACTCCAGCCTTAATTGATCCCATTTGGGTTGTGTAAACTTGTAGCTAGGGCACCCTGTACCCTGCAGAAGACAATGGTTGTTGGCACCAATCCCTTCCCACACCCAACAGTGGCCCAGCACCACACAGCCCCTTACCAGTGGGTGTCTCAGTTGCTCCTCGCTGCAGCAGGATTGCCCCACCCTCTGCTGTCAGATGGCTGTTTGCTTCTAAGAGCCTGCGGGAGACATGGCAGAGATTGTGCTGCTGGAAAAAAGGGAGGAAGCGAAGCAAAAATGGCATGACAAGGTGACAGCGAGCTCTCAGGTTGCTTCAGAAAGGAGCAGGAAGAAGCAGCAGCTTCTGGCAGCAGACGCAAAAGGTCTTGCTGGGAGTCCAGAGGACTTGAAAGGTGAAATGCAGGGACAGTTTTCCTTTCTCATTTGTGCAGCTGTAACTCTGTCAAGGTGAGGGAAGGCAGTAAATGAAGAGGACGGATGGGAACCCACCTCTGCAATGCTGCTTCGGGGCTCCGTGCCTTGGGGGTTTGCTGCTTTGCCTCCAGACTCAGTAATCTGTCAATCACCCTCCTTTTAGATTCCAGCCATGCCTCAGTGTCCTGAAACACAGAGAGGCAGGGAAGAGGAGTAACCCCTCTCTTCTGAATGATTTTACCCCTTATCAGAGTGTGGAAGAGAATTTCACCCTTCGACATCCCTCAGAACTGGTATCAGTTATGGGTATCTTATTAAAAATGCCCATTTCTGGGAGAAAGGGAACATCAATACTGCTGTAGTTTTATCCTTGCAATCTTTTCTAACCCTTCCTACCTCATTTCTGAGTTGAGGACAACTCTCCAAAGTTTGGTATCCTTTGTGTCTCTGACCTAGGGCTTCTGTCCCTCTTCTGCCAACAAAAGCTCTAGCATCTGCTAGCAATGATGGCAAACTGGGAATGTAGCTTTATGAACTGCTAGGAACAGAAAAAGAAATCCACCGATCTTGTACCCAGGTGTCCCAACAAGCTGTTGGCAAAAAGATAACCTCAGCTGGCAGTTGCCTGGACAGAGGTTCCAGTTTCTTTTGTACAAGTGCTTGGCACAGACAAATTTCAGTGCTAAGGGACTGCAAGATGTGGAGCTCTACCAAGCGTGCCCCAAGGACCACGCTAAGGATGGACTTAAGTCTGTGCAACAAGGAGCAGATCAGTGCCTGCCAAAAGGAAGAGTCCTGGGATTTGTGTGACCTGCCAGGAAGTGGTCACATCAGTGCTTTCTCTGAACAAATGGGAGAAAGAAAAAAAAAGCATCTATTTTTCTATTTAAAAAAAGTGAAGGGAAGGACACGTGAGATCTTACCTCTGGAGCTAGAAGAAAGCCAAGGCTTTCCAGCAGGATCAGCTTGTCCACCATCTCAGGATAAAGGAAACAGAACTGAGGAGAGATGAAACAATAAGAGAATGAAAAGTTGAGCACGGAGTGATGTCTTTATCCTGCTACGTGGGAGAGGGGTCCAGGAAGGGCCTCTCCACCCCTGAGATCCAGGTCTGTCCCTTCATTACTCTCCCATTTGTTGTTGCACCTGCAGAAATCACAACCCCATGAAGAAATGATGCTTTACTCACCATTCCTGCCACAGCTCCACCTGCAAAGGAGAAAAGGGGTGCTCAGTTATGCACAGAACAGCCCCTGGTAACAGAAATTCCCCTTCCCCACAGCAGGAGCTGCCTCAGAAATAAAAATGTGCATTGTACCATGGGGACAAAGCCCCAGTACAGAGGAGAGCTCTCGCAGCGTGCAGGATGCAGGCAGAGACCAGGGCTTTTGACCTGCTGTATTCCCCATCATGTGCCATTCCTACCTCCTTCAGGCAGCAAAGGCCAAGGAGGAGTTACTGTTTAAAATGCCTTGGTGTGCAGATCCTGTTAGCTGTGACCAGAGCAGTCCTGAGAAGCAAACTCAAAATTGTGGCAAAATTAACTCCAAGCTTGAAGGGATGGATCCTGGAGTCCAGTTCCCCTTAGCAAGCTTTACAGCCCACCAAATAGGCAGTCCATTCCCAGGCTTTGTGGGGACCAGGCATGAAGGCCTGCTGTGAAATCTCCTGCATAGACCACCCCTCTTTGCCAACTGCTGTTCCGTTCTGTGAGTGGGGGAAATGCTCACAGCAAGAGTTACTGCTGTCTGTACTACACGGTCCTGAAAGCAGAGGCATTTCGAACAAGGGCACAGATTTTTGAATCACTCAAGCAGGAACCTGGTACTTGACATAATATAATAAATATTCCAACCCAGCTCCTAGCAGCGTGTCTTGGAAGTTAATTATCTACTGATTTCTATTAATCTCACAGCTTACAAGAACTAGAGCCACTTACCCATACTGTGACCCATCAGGGTGAACCGTCTCCACTGCAAGGCTAAATGGCAACAGACAAAAACAGTGCCGCATTAGAAACCAGAGTAGCAGCATCTTGCTGCTTCTCCTCTGACATGGGCCCTTTCTCCCAAGAGAGCTTTTGCACTGCCTAATTTGCTTCTTAATCCAGAAACTAAGCAGCTAAGTAGGCCAGTTTTAAAGAAAAAGAGCATTCACCACCTCATGTCCGTGGTAAAGTCATGCAGCTCTCAAGCTCTCTGTATGTCAAACAAACTCCAGCAAATTCCCATTCACTGCCAGACATGAGACTGGCAAGAAGCAGAGGAGCCTAACTGGGCAGCATCTGGTGGAAGAGAGAAACCTTGACAGAGCATCCTGCTGCAGGGCATTCTGCAAGACATGTAAGGACACAGAGCCAGGTCTGCTGCATTGAGGGAAGTATGATTCCAAGTGAAAGCTTTCTGCACCATTTTGCACATCAGGCTCTTCAGTCCATTTTTAGGGCACTCTGGGAGGCTTATAGGAAAATACAGCTTTATCTGTGCTGCCCATCTGAAATATACCTCCTGAAAGATGGAGTTTAACCTGTGGATCATCTGAGAGCTTCTAGAGGCTCTTTTGTGTACTGAATGAGGGATGTAAAACCACCATGCCAAGTATACAGGTGGACAGTTATATCAGGAATTATTAGAAATACAAGACAGTTTGACTTTCAGATTTCTTTGTATGATATTAAAGCTAGTAGCAAACTGCCATCAGGGAGAACCAGAAGTTTCTAACTTACACCTAACACTGGTTTGGAGTCACTGACTGCTTACAAAAAGCCAGTCTGGCAAAACTATTCAGGTGCATCCACCACTTCACCGCTACTGCTTTTTTTAGTATAGAAACACCCGGGGCTTACTGTCTCTTCATTTCCCAAAACAGTGAGAAAGAGGGATGCTTATTCAGTCACAAAGCACTGGCTAACATCAAACTGAGAAGCAGGGGGAACTGATTCCTCTCCTGGCAGTAAATGCTGCCTGCTTTTTGTAAAGAGCAGGACCAATACAGCACCCCCTGCGCAAGGACCCCCTTGAGGGTTCCTTCAACTACCCACCTGCTGCCACCCGGCGCACGTCGGTCACATAATCTAGGAAATGGTAGGGGCAGCCTGCAGGTCGGTGGGATGACAAACCATGGCCAGAAAAATCCATTGCCACGTAATAACAACCTGAAAGGGAAAGAGTATCAGATGTGCAGCCTTGCCACACAACACAAGCCATCCTGATGAGCCAGACCTACCTCTGGGGAGCAGTGGAATGAGCTTGTCAAAGGTGTTGGCATTGTCCAACCAGCCATGCAAACACAGCACAGGGTGTCCCTCTGAGGGTCCCCAGGCCTTGGCTGCCACATGTCCCCACGGTACAGGGAACTTCAACTCTGAGAACATGCCCAAAATAGGGTGATGTCCTTGGAGAGTCACGTACTTGGAGTAGGTCCCAGGGGTCTTGTTAATGGTCTAGAGCTCTGAAAAGAGTAATACAGGTCTTTAGTAACTCACCAGCCTCCTGTGGTCTTAATTAGCAGCTTGCTGATTTATAGCTCCCCATTCAACATCCCAAGCTGCCGTTCCTGACTGCCTGTTTGGGGAATCCTCTTCCCAGCACGTACTAGCTATGCTCCTAGGAAGAATTAAGCTTTCCCTACGCAGGAGGGGAAAGCCTTCTTTCTGTCTCTGCAGCAGCTGCAAACCGACCAGAAGGCACAGGAGATCTGGCAAGAGGGAACCATGCAGAATTCCCCCAGCTAGCTGCAGTCAGCCAGGCACCTGTCCTGGACCAAAAAGACAGTTTGGGGAATAAGGATGCTGCCTCCAGCATTAGACTGGTACCCCCTTGTCCTCTTTTACCTTGGTGCTTCTTTTTTGCACCACTGGTTGGCACATTTGCAAGAGCAGCTGGCTCCATGCTGCACAGCAGGTCACTGCTGCCACCTGCCTGTGCACCCCTCAGGGCCAGGGACCTTGCATGGGATATGGGGTCCACAACCTGCCAGGCACTTGCTCGACCTCAAACCATCTAATCTACCTGGCAGGCACTGACCCTTGCTCACGCCCCAGCTTCTGAGTGAACACTTCCTCTGGGGACCCTCCAATGGTGATTTAAACATTTCTGCTTTACCCCCAAGCCATGGACAACCTGACTATCCCTATCTCCAAGTCTCTCATGTCATATCCCCTTCCAAGTGACTTCTCTTGCATATCTGCTCCCTTAAATACACCTCTGAGACTGCACAGCAATTAAATCGCTCTACAGCAAGTCCCTCCTGAGCCCATACCTCTCTAAGGTGTGAGAACAGAGAAGGTAGGCTGCTGTCAGGGCCCTAATGGTCCCAATTAGCCAAGCCTGGGGCTCCCCATGTATTTAAGCTCGGCCCAGGACCAGCCGCATCAGTACTTGCCAGAGCGCATCAGCAACGCCCTCGCCCCAGGAACCGTGGCCCTGCCTGCTGATCACGGGGCTGTGTCTGATCCCAGCTGCCCTCGCCGGGCCAGATCCTGTCAGCCAGCCGTGGGCTGACTTTCCGGTGTGATCACGGACCTGCCCTTTCCTGACGGCCTGGGCTCCTGGCAGAGCTTGATGGCCCTCCTCTACTAATCCTGCCTGGGCCCAGCGGGACTCCGGCCTTGGGGTCCCCCCGGCCCCGGGGTGAGGCCTCCCGGGGCGGGCGGTAGGCGCCGCTACACTCGGGCCTCCGCCTCGGGGCGCCCTGGAGCGCCTGGTCCCGGTCTCGGCTCCGGGGAAGGGCTGCCCGGGGACCGACCCCCGCCCGGCGCCGAGAGCAGCCCCCGGAGCGCCACAGCCGACCCGGCCCCCGCTCCCCGCACCGCCCTCCCGCGGGGCCCCAGCCCCTTCCTACCGCTCCGTGCGGCCGGGCCGGCTGAGCGGAGGCGGCAAGGCCGGGCCGGGCAGGGCGGGCTGGGCCTGCTGCACCGCCCCGCTGCCCGCCTCCCCGGGGCGCCCCGGCCTCGGCCCCGCCTGGGCCTGGATCGCGCTCAGGAAGAGGAACCTGGATTAACGAGGGCTGTGGGATTTGAAGCTGCGAAAAATCTCCTGGGCATGATAGGAATCTCTGAGGAGTCGAAATCAAGGAGGTATGTCTGCATCCTTGACTACCTCTAAAAGAGACATTACTGATGATGGAACCTGCCTGTACTGTGGTGACACAGTGTGAGATGTTTTAACTGTGACCCAGGAGCTTCATATTGACATCAAACAGGCCCAGTGCTTGACACTAACACTGAACTTCTGTCACTCTCTGATAGAGAGGCTCTTCTGAACTCCTAGCGCTTGCTGGAATCGTGTTGCTTCAGGGACAAGAGTCACCCTCCCATACTGTGACCCATTGCAGTGAACTGACTCTACTACAGGGTCAAGCTGCCACAGATACACAGGGAATAGCATTGCCTTAGCCGGTCCACTGCTCTTCTACAAAAACAGACCCCTCTCGGATGGAGAGGTTTCCATACGGTTTGCCTCGTTTGTTGCACAAAAAGGTGATGTCTGCATACACGAAATTTCAAGAAAGTCAGCATCCAAGTATGGCTGCTTGCTGGTGCCTCTCATTCCCTCCAGCAGTCAGTCTGGTAGGCCTAATGCAGACCACAACAATTCCTCTTCAGTCAAGGACTCTGCAGTCAAAGGAAGCAAAGTCAAATCACACTATTAGTGGGACCCCTTGCTGGAACAGCTTCAGAAAGCAGGATGGATGGATATTCTTAGGGAATCATTTTTATATTGGTAACTGAAAGCCCTATGCTCAGTTCAGCACATCAGTCTCCTAAATTACACAATATATTTTCAGAACAGCCTAAAAAGCTTGAAAGAAACCAATATAGAGGCTTACAGCCCTATTTCTTCTGCCTAGCTCTAACTCATCCTGGCAAAATGGTCTCTGCACCACAGCATTGAAACGTAACCTTGGGGACCCATCACTGAGAAGAAACAAAAGTGCTGTGTAGCTCACAGCCTCCTCTCCTTGTGAGCCATTAGAAAGGAAATCAGAACATGAATTTTCACAGGTTTGCAAAGTGTCCAGTGCCTTGCTTTTTCTTGTGCTGGAGGAGCAGGAAAGCAGACTACAATTGCTGGGGAAGGAGCTCCTTGCAGAAGGAGAGAGACCACAGTAACTTCTACAGCTTCTCTCCTACAACTGTCAGAGGTGGGTGATTACAAAAGGTGAAAAGCAAGAGACAGTTTGGCAGAACAGATTTGTAAAATGCACTCAATAATCAATTGCTGCAGAGGGCAGGGCCCTTCTGTGAATTCCTGTTAGGCTGCTGCTAAGCTTGTGGTTCTTCGGTCTATGGCATGACTTTTGAGGAAGAGGATCCTGTGCCATGAGGAGTTCAGCCAGCCATGCAAGCAAAGCACAGATTATTCCCAGGCCTTGGCTGCCACCTGTGTTTGGGGCATGGGGAACTTCACCTTCAAGAACTTATACCCACAAGCAACATCCTCTGAGTGCTACATGCCGGAGCTGGTCCCACGGAGCTTGTTAGCAGGCAAGAGCTCTGGACAGATTGTAGGTAGGTGGTAGTTACCAAAGTTGTTTACTGTCGCTGTAGAGTCCGAAGAACGACAAAGCGGCATGGACTTTTCAGAGAAAAAAGCCATTTATTAAGAAAAATCTTTCATTTTTATAACCCAGATTGCTAGAGGCAAGACACATGGGACACAGACATTGGTCCTAGCATGAACACCTCTCTCACACCATTGGTCAGTTACACAGAAACCCGTTAGGATAACAAAGGTAACAAACATTTTGGTGAGACAGAAGTTTCCAAAAACAATCTCCAGTTGTTTACAATAACTTTCTTCAGTTTCCCATCTTCTGGCTGTGAGAAGGATATGTTTTTCTGACTCTCACAGCTCAACTCTCACAGCTCTGGCTGTGAAGATTTTTCACAGCCAGAGCCGAAAGCTGGGGATTTTCCCTTTGACTAACTTGTCAGAGCCCACAGTTTACCTGTCAGCCCTGACCTCTACCTATTACCAGGTTTTGGGCACAAGCCTTGTTTGGGATAATCCTGGGATCCTGCTGTAAATGCTTGCCTTGGCAGTATATGCAGCACCACCCACAGGTCTTGGACCACCATACTGGGCTCTCTCCCCCATTCCAGCAGCTGGTAGGATCTCGGCTCTCATTGCTTTGGGTCACAGAGATGACTCTGGCACTCAAGTGGGATTAATGCATTCTCTAGTGATGCTGGACTCCTGTGACCTGCACCTTAAATTACTTCTGGTAGGAGGCTCCATCAGCAGCTGCCTGATGGGAAAGGGAAAATTCCTCACAGAAATGATCGGGAATAGGTGATTTCAGATAGAGCTCCAAGTGGAGAAGATTTCACTGGGATGTGCTCTGTACCCTCCCCTCAGCGGCAGGACGGTCATCCTGTTAGCCAAAGGCAGATTGTTGAGTTGTCTGCCGGGTCCCTCATACCTTCTCTAGCAATGCTACTCACCCCTCTAAAAGAGCAGCCCAGCATCTTACAAGCCTGGAAAACCACCCTGCAAGGGGAGGGCCCTACACAGGATGCACAGCAGAATTTGGATGGCTCACAGAATTCATTTTACTGCATCTACTTCTACTAAGTGCCACGGGCTACTGCAGTGGAACTGCTGCTCGTGGAGGACCAAACTAGACTCCACCTGGAAAGGTGCTGAGGTGTTGGCTGGGCTACACTGGACTGGTGGTAAGAAAGACCGGTTTTGAATAAAGAACTGGGAGTTAGCGTGAGATATCCCATGTGCTTAGCAAAGGATAATTTAACCTCTGTGTCCTTGCAAAGGAGCAGGAGACCTGCAGGGGTGAACGCTGGGACATGCAAAGCTGTTACGCTCTGCTGACTTGGAACCGCATTGATCAGTTTGTGCTAGCTGCAGATCTGGTGAGGAAACTTTAAGTACAGCAGATTGATTGCTACCAGGGGACAAATTCCCCATAGCTGGTTGGATTCAAGCACTGAAGTACTGACATATTGATCTATTTATGTTGATTTATTAGTAATAGCCCTGTACCCCAATTTCTTTTGTGCGGCTATACAAATAAAAAAAAGCATGCTATTGCTAGCTTAACTGATTTCTTTCAGAGGATATATAGAGGACACACCTCTATATAAAGCCCCATATTGTGAACATATGCTGCAATCTGTAGTAGACAGGGGGAAAAAAAGTGATCACAGGGAAGCATGTTATCATGCAACCAGCTCCAACATGCTGGCTCACAGGCTTTAGTTTGAGTTCCATCTACAAATCTTGCTTGCCTTGGAGATGGTCCCAGGAAGTCTCAAGAGTTTAAATGAGCTCCCCAGGTGAGAAGAGTTGAGGTAGGATATCATCTCATGGCCTCTGGGCTCTGCTCAACAGCACCAGACCCATCCAGGTACCTTGTGTGGTGTACTACTTCTTAGGTTTTCCCTAATTTCTTGTTGAATTTCATTTATGTGAATTTCTGACTGAAAAAGTTGCTTAGATTTTAAGTGCAAAAAAATTCTGTGATGGCTTAAGTTGGTTTCTCCCCCCTTGCTCTAGACCTCTCAGCTCCTCATTTATTAGCATCATGCTGTAACCAACTGAGCTAAACTCAGTTGTTCCAGAGCTCTCCAGCTGTGCAGAATATGGGAGAGACAAAGAGATGCTGGCTCTTTACCCACCACAGTCTGAGGCCAATATAATAATTTAAATGGAAATCTTTTTTTTAAGCCAAGCGATGAGTGGTTGAAGAAGTAGAGTGCATCTACTTCAGGGATTAACCTGCAGCATAATTTGGGTACTGGGGCTGCTTGAGTGTTAAATCATTCCCACATGAACCACCACCATTCAGCTGGAAGCAGCCCGAGGCACACACCATGCATCAGGTCCAAGTGGTGCACATTTGTATCGCTTTATTTGCAACTAATGAAATAGCTAGAAACATTTATTGCATATAAATTATATATGAGCACCCATCATACAAATAAAGTCTTTCCAATCTCAGCTTTCCATTTCCTCCTTAACCAGAAAGTCTATTATATTTGGGACAGATTCAGGAGTCTCTGCTGGTTCCCATCCCCTGACCCTGTTTAGGTTAACTTGCGAGGTGAGCTACTCTCCAAATCTCTACAAAACCCATACCCACCTTTAGAGTATGCACCCATTTTAATGTGGCAGGGTAAGAAGAAAAGTTTCTCTCTAGCTCTTGTCTAGACTTAACCTTCTTACACTTGGAAAACCTGGCAGATTCCCCATAGGCTGAGATGAAATAATATTGAAAACCATAAGTAATCTGACACTTGTAATTACAGGCCTACCAGCTCCTTATTGACCTCAGACAGCATAAGGAAATTGCACATACTAGGATCATTTAAAAACAAGGGAAAAGTTCTAGTTAACACTAGGTCTCGTGTTTATGGAAAAGAATCTATGAAACTGCTTGGGAACTTTTGGAGATGTAAGTTACAGATTTGGGTTATGGATTTGGCTGACAAAACTAGAAGCTGTTGAAGTAATAGCTCTCCAGCAAGGAAACTGATACAGTCTTACACCGTGTTTTGATTTTTAAAACGCTGGAATGATACCAAATTAACACATTTTGTAGTAATTGGACGGAGAATTGACTAGATAGCAAGTGTCAAAATATTAAAGTTGATACAAGTATGTAAGAGGGGGGGTTTGAAACAGCCCAATGGTGAGTTACTCCACCCGGGCCACACTTTTGGTCTGGCAGCGCTGTCTGTGGAAGAAATGACTGGTGAAGGACTGACTCACAGCAGAGTAGCAGCTGACTGTGAGCTCCTAGTGCCGTCAGAAAGGCTAATTCCATTCTCCGATGTATAAGCAGGGAATGTGGAACAGGTGTAATGAGATTATATTGCAGGAGATTATATTGTGTCTGCTAATTCTATGGAGGTGATTACTGGTGTGAAAGAATTCCCAATTTTGACATCTGTGATTCAGTGAGGAAGGGAACAAGTTGGAGAGGCTTCCCGGCAGAGCTTTAAGGCCTGTTAAGGAGTTGGAAGACATTTTATGGGAGAGAAGCATTTAGGACCAATATGATCAAAGCCTTAGTATACCTATGTAGCATTGCATTTTTACTCCTCCAGTTGTCTCACTGCCTAACAATGGCACAAAAAACCCCAGTCTAGAGACGAGATATACATTGGATAATGGAGAAAGGAGTTAAATACTTCAGTGGTTTACTTAGGGTGCTGGCAGCTTTCCAACCATTGGCAGTTTTTCAATGAAGATGGGATGTTTAACAAAACAACAATGATTAATGTGACAGAGTCCTTTGTCCTGTGATCATCTGGAAAGCAGAGTGGTCTGGAAATTAGTCTACTGCAATAGACACTGCTGTCAGATGGTACCAGCCTGCAATGCTTCTGCTACAACCAATCCCAAAATTAGTCCATAGCTATACTCGTAGCATTTTGTGTTGTTTTACTTCATTTAGAGGCTTGGTTTCCTCAGCTGAGGAAGCCCCTGCTTCTAGTTCCAGCAATTACTTAGGGTCTTTCTGCTATGGGATCTCTGTCTTAGATTGCTCCCTGCAAACAGCCTCTCCCAGCCGTTTTTGTCTGCTTCGGAGAAATGCCTGAAGTGAGTGAAGTCAGTGCCTGTGTCCTGTGAGTGGGGCTCAGCATCACCACCTGCCTCAGTGTGGGGGGACAAATCTGGAAAAGCATGGACAGGACTGAGGCTACATGTTCCAAGTGAAGGATTCTGAGCAAAGGGATTTGGGCAAGGTCCACCCATTTCGGCCTCTAGTAAGAAGTCCTGAAAATGTGGGCTAAGGAGGAGAGGCAATAGACCTCAAGGATACAATGAAATCCTTAACTTTGAGTTTCTACCTCCACCTCTGTTGAGCAGCAATGTTGGGAGAAGTTACCCGGGGTGGTCATGATTTATGGGGCAACAGAGCCTCAAGGAGTTCACATCTGGGTCCAGTGGTGCAGAAGGCTGGTACCTCGTTTCCCCTGTCCCAGACTGTCCTGTACTGCTCCAGGGTGTTTGCCATGTAGGCAAGATTCAGAGGTGAGGGAGTGGTTTGCTGTACAGTTATAAAAAACTGCAGCTACTTAAATCTGACCTAAATACCTTCCAGATTATGCAGCCTGATGCTTTGCTTGAAAACCTAGAAGGTCGCTGTCTGCTGGGTCTTCCTCCCTCAAGTGAACCAGGGGCACGGACCGGCAACGAGTGAGAACTGGTGTGCCGCGGCGCCCGTGGGGGAAAGCCGCAACAGCAGAGGGTGTTGCAGACGGGCACGAAGGCGCATGGGCCGCGGTGCGCGGCGTGCCCCCTGCGCGGCCGGCTCGGGCTCCCCTCGCTCCATCCATCGTCTAGGACACGCAGCACCGCTGGGCACGGCAGCGCAGCAGCTCCGTGCTGGGGCTGGCAGGCCGCAAGCCGCGGCACCCGGCTCCCCGCAGCCGCGCTGGGTCACCCCGCTCTGGGCAGCCCCTGTACCTCGCTTTCCTGGAAAGCAGTTTCTCTTCGTTACTGAGAAGAGCCCTGCTCTGGTAAAGGAAGGAGGGGCCTTCCCACCGCTTCGTGCAAAGGGGCCACTACTTGTGCTAATTTTTCTCCTAAGAGTGGAACTAAAACAGCCTCTGCTCGCTCTGAACCACTAAAGGTGTTTGTTTGTTTGATTGTTTTTGTTTGCTTGGTTTTGGTTTTGATTTTTTTCCTGGGGGAAGCAGAGGAACTGGGCTGGGAGATTTTTTGTGTGTCTGTTTAGTCCTCCTGGCTTTCTCTTTTTGTGTTGTTGTTTTATTATTTTTTCTTCTTCTTAATGCTTTGCTGTTAGCACCTCCTAAAAGGAGGCTTTTAGCAAGTTAAGAGAGAGACCATCTCGAAAGAGGAGGAAAGGTCAAAAGGGAAAAACTACCTGACGTTTTACATTTTGTATTATTTACAGGTTGGACTTGCAGCACATCAGGAGATGGTGGCAGTCATCTCACTCACTCCCCAAGCATCTTTCCATCCTCCTATCTGTACAAAAGCTCATGCACTGCCTGCATCACCTCTCATCCCAGGGTACCCAGGCCTTCCCCTTGCCTTCTTCTCTCCCTTTTCTTCCCATTTAACCACCTGGCAGGAACCTCTCAGGCTCTGTCTGGGCCACTTGGTCAGCTACATTGTCAGGGTAGTTTCATATCCTACTCACGTTCCATCCAGAAAGCCAATGACCGCACCAGTGGGCAACAGCACATTTGGGTCTGGCTGGGGGCCCAGTAAGGCACTGAGATCCTAAGTAATTGGTCACGTGTGATCTGGAATTGGTGCTCCAGCCCCAGCTGAGCTGGGGCACAGGTCTGCTAAGCTGAAGGGCAAATCAGTACTGATAGATCTAATGTGTTAGCCATCTTCCCTCCTGTGTTCTTCACCTTTGTTTTTTTTTTTGTATCTCTTTTCCTTCTGCAGATTTTCAGTGTTTCCTTATGTCCACTTCAGTTCTTTTCCCTCATTATATTATCCTCTCCCTTCCTCTGGGACAATGTTTACCCTTTGCTGTCCCAGAAAACCATCTTTATTCAGTAGTTTGCAGTTACCTGCCCCAAAATACCTTTCTTCTGCCCACACCACCCAAACTGACAGGAGTAAATAGGCAGATTGTGACTCCTTCTACCTTATGCAAGCTGTAAGGAATCTGCATGCTGTGAAGAAGTGAAGCTGTTAGGGTATTACTGGCTCTTGGGCTGCTGGATATCAACATCTTGGAACTTACCAAAGACTTGGAGGTTGCTGAAGAAGAAGCAGAGAAACACCACAAAGTAGAATGATGATCCAAAGGTAGAATGAACTCAGACCTACTGCTCTCAGCAGCAGGACTTCAGACAAAACTCTCTGGAAATGGTTCATTCTATCAGCAGCTCTATAGATTAATGCTTTCATGTTTAATCTGGTTTAAAGTTTTAGTATCAGGGATAGTGAGGGTATATGTATCCATAGGCAGAGGAAAAAATGAGGGGTAGGATAAAACTTGTAATTCCTAAGAACAAATCCTGGCACCCTCTTGGGAGCTATTCCTTGTCATGCTGTCATCAGCATCCTGGGCATCTCAAAAACTGTCTTTAGGATGGATCCAGCTTCCTCCAGAGATGCAACAGTGGGCAGTGTTCAAACTAGCCTGCCTGTATCCTCACTGTCATTACACAAAGCCCTTCAGGCGGGTATTCTTGCACTGAAAGCAGTTGGGAAAAAATCATGAGAGCATGGGAAGTCTCTTGGTTCTAGGGAACTTCCTTGTATTCTTTTTTCCTCAAGAAAACTCACCCAACGACAGGATTTGTTTTTCACATTAAACACATCCAGACTTGGTTTCAGGCTCACAGGAAAGAAATGCAGCACTAGCTAAGCCTGTGATTGTGCTTATGATGTGGTTGCCTTCTCCTCCTTCATGTCACAGGACACAAGCTATTTCAGCATCCTTGTATTTTCCACCTATAATGAAGCCACCTCAGAGGTACCTTGATCCTGAACACATTTTGGATGGTATGGGTCAAATCTGAGCTTTGGAAAATTGTGGTCAATGGTATCATTGTGACATGTCTCATTGGCTTTTATGGCTGAAGAGGATTGCTGCAATACGCTTCAGCTGTAACTGCTGCAAGGTCACGGTTTCAAGTGGATGAGAGAAATATGAGCAAGACCTCGGGACAATCTCAGAGCGGTGAGGCTGGATGTTAACTTTTCACAGGCAAAGATGAAGAAGAAGAAAAAAAGGCAGAATTAGACCAGGCCATTTAATGTTAAGGCAAGGTGGCTGGAAGAGTCTAAGAAGTTACCCAGTGAATGTTATAAATATCCACAGAGGGAAACAGACTCCTTACTAGGCAACTGTAAAGCAAACCACAGGATATTTTTGAAGCTGCCATCCAAAAATACAAAGAAAAGTGTGACAAGCCTACTTAAAAACCAAAAATGGAACAGATGAGCACTTCATCCCTGCTGTGATTTAGAGCTCCAGCGGCAGGTCCTCCCACTGAAGCCTCTGAAAAAGAATGAAGTGCTTTGCCCAGATTTTTATGGAAGTTCAGAAATTCTTCTGTGGTCAGCAACATCTTCGTGCTTGGTTGAAAGAAAAAACAAGAACTGATGTCTCAACACTCAGTGGAACTTCTGGCAAGGCTGAGGATCGGATTCAGCGGTGTGTTTCTGACTGCTTTATGCTCCCTAGCAATGCCAAGCAGCTGTAAAGCTTTTAGTCTGCTGCTCAAGCTGGAATTACAGATCCTTTGCATCACAGGCTGGTACAGAGGAGCCTGAGCACTTCTGCATTTGGGGTTTGCATAGAGCTTTTTCAACAGGGCAATTCACCTGGTATGCAGGCACCAGAGAATGTATGCGGCAGGCTCGGCAACATCTAGAGAAAGTATATAGGTGAGTGAGAGCTCTGATGACATGATCAAATCATAGCCTCATTACAGGCTAGGCCTTTAAACGGTGAGGTTTGTACTGAATTTCAAAGTTTATCTTTTCTTCTATTACATCTATTCTCTCTGAGCAGCACTATGCTTACAGTATGCACCATGCAGCGCACTATTTATATTTTATGTCATAACATTTCTCTGCTTTTGTAATTGTGTACGTGATTTCCAGTATTTTAATTTGACCCACAAAGGCAACAGCGTGGCTTGGGGCGCGCTCCTTAAGTGCGTATTACCCTGTCACACACGCTGTGCTTCCAGGGTGCCCGGTGTCCTTCTGAGAGCTCCTGCAGTGCCCGAGAGGAGCTGGGAGAACTCTGGCAGGTAAGGTCGGGCCAGGCTCTCTGTTTTGCACTGGTGTAAAGAGCCCTCTGCATCCCCCCTCGCTCGTCCTCCCTGGACATTGCCCCTTCCCCGGTGCTTGCGAGCTCCGATGCCCCAGCACCGCGCTGCAGGGCAGCTGACGGCGGCTGGGAGGAGGGGCAGAACCCCGGACCGGCCCCCGCCTCCCCGGGGCGACACGTGGCTGCGGCGGGTCCCGGGGCTGGCGGATGCTGCGGCGCCGTCCCGGTGGGGTTCCTCTGCCAGTCTGCAGCGGAGGGGCTTTCACAGCATCTTTTTTATTCCTTTCCTTTTTTTTTCTTTCTCTCCCTCTTATCCGTCCAAGTTTTCTTTAAAAAAAACCCAAACTTTTTTTCTTCTTTACTTTTTTTTTCCCCTCGCAAGAGCCACGCCGTGGAAAGACGGGGTGGTGGAGGAGGGAGAAACCCCTCCCCTTCCCTTCTCCTCCCCCGTGGCTCCTTCCTCGGAAAAGAAACACTTGGGGGGTTTCCTCCCCTCCTACCCCTCCCCTCCCTTCTGTGCCGCTCCGCTCCCCGGAGCCNCCGGTAAGCCGCGCACCGGCCCCTTTGTGAGCGGAGGGGCCGTGGGGGGGATGCGGAGCGCGGCGGCGGCGGGGAGCGGGGCCGCCTCCGTTTGGCTTCGGGGCGGGAGAGCGGCGGGGTCCGGGCCGGGCAGCGCCGCTGTCGCCCCGGCACTGAGCGAGCGCTCGCTCGCACCGGAGGCAGCGCCGCCCGCCCGTGGCCCCGGAGGTGCCGAGAGTAAGTTGTGCTGCGTTAACTGGAAACGGCCTTTTTGGGGGGCGGGCTGCGAGGAGTCTGTCTGTCTGTCCGTCTGCCTGTCTGCTCCGGTCTCCCTTGGCTTACGAGGGGATGCAGCCCCGCTGTTTTGGCTCCTGGGGGCGTTGGAGCTGTTGTTGGCTGGGAAGAAGGAGCGTGTTGGGGCTTGAGGGGGCTTTCCCGAGGATTCGGGGAAGTTTTGGGGTGCTGGCATCTCACTGCCGGCCTTGAAGGGAGCCATGTGCTATACTGGGGTGGCGGCGGGGTGCTGAGAGTAGCCAGGGAGGCTGCAGTCCTGCTGTCAAGGTGTTCCTCACAGCGTCAGGGCAGGGAGATGCTTCTTTTAAAGTGAAACCTGTAAACTATGTAAATTAATGTCTTAGATAGGTCTGTAGGGAAGCAGCTGCACAGGTCCAGGTAACTTGGTCTTCACACCACTTCTTTCACATAAAGCACTGGAGAAGCGGTGCTCAGTGTTACACTTAGTCTTAGCTAGTGAAAATGGAGCTATCTGCCAGAAGTGAAGGCGTTACAGGGAAGTGGGGTGACTGAACCAGGAGTGTACATGCCCGTTCGGGGTTGCCTTGAAAGGCAGAGAAGCTGGACATGCTCCAGACCTGGCACAGTCAGAACGCAGCCTCTCACCTGCCGTTTCTCAGAAGAGTAGCGCTGTGCACCCATGTAAAGCCTCATCGCAAAGGTTATCGCTAAATCCTCCTTCTTTATGCAATCTGAGTCATGGTGCTCACAGCCGTGCAGGATCCGCTACTCACTTTTTCCCACAAACGCACACGCTGTTACTGAGAATTTTGGAATGGTTACCAAGTAAAACCTCAGCTCATGCTACTCTTAGGATTCTTTTTTTCCTTTTCTAAAAATTTAGTTTAAGTGCGTATTCCTTCCTTCTTAGTAGTAGCTTGGAAACAGGATCTGGATGAACCCCAGAGATAACTGAGAGGAACTCAAGAATGTTAACTTAGTGTCCCTGGCTTTTTTCTTCTCCTGCATGGTGAAGAAGGGGGATGTGGCTTGACCATTGTTCTGGAAAGTTGAGGGTAAAGGGTATTGTTAGTAAGCTGCTATTTAGGACTGTGTGGTCCAGACAGTGCCATTTACTAGTAGTCCTTGCAGCTCTCAGAGAACTTACATGAAAAACCCAGTCACATGTTGACCACACTCAACTATGTAAAATGGAGTGGAATCAGAAAAAACTAGTTTCCTGATGTTTCATTCTCTATTGACTGTGTCCTTAAGAAGATATGCAGGCATATCTTTTTTCTCCAAACAATTGCAACTGCAGTTTGGATGCTGTGTGAATGTCAAATGGCCCATTCAGTCACAGCAGGGCAATGGTCATGTGCTTAAAAATTATGCACATGCACAGAATTTTGTGAGACTGAGGCTGTATTATCACATAATGTTGCTCTTGGTTGAATCAAGTTACGATGAAATGTGGCCAGTCGCTGCAGATGAAGCCAAGCTTTGTTTCTGTGTTCATGAATGATTATGCTGGGTATGTGATTTAAAACATAGTTGTTAAAGTATGGATTCTTGTTCCCTCCAGAAGGGAAGGCTCTTGGGCACAAACCCGCAGGATTACTGGGATGCCAGCCTCCCACACAGGTTCCCATCTTTTCCTGAGTTAGACTGGGACCTTGGCCTTTGTTATTTCTGTGCTCCTTGTTAACACTCAGTATGTTGTATATGCTTTAGTATCCTGGCTTGCTTATCACTTACTTAAATGTGGAGTTGAGTGGCAACACAGGGTTTTTCTGTAAGATTGTGTCGGAAGGCACAGATAAACTGTGCTGAGGTCCCCAAAAACGGGCATAGAGGAGCACTGGGGAGAGGCTGAGCTTCTTCAGATCCTCCCAGGTGTGTGTCTCTGTCCCCACTGTGTCTACTCAGAGAGGGCCAAATTCAGTTTCCAGATGACAGCTTCAACATGCAGCCAGTACCTCCTACCCTCCTCAGTCCAGCTGGGATTTCTGTGAACTTGGTGGTCGGTTTGTGCAAGGATAGAGCTGGGTGGTGTAAATTCTTAATTGTTGTCACTAATACTGCGGTTGCATTGCTGAGAAACAAAGGAGAAAATGTGCCTTTGGAGCTGTGTTTTTTCCCTTGTTTCTCTTTTTCTCTGTCCCCACTGGGAATGTTTTGCTTTTTTCTCCTAGTCTTTCCCTGCAGCTCCTTGCCACCCCTCTCTCCCCCTGCCACCCGCAGGCTTCTCTGTCCTGATTTCTCCAGCTTTTTTTATTTCTCAGCAATAAAGAGATAGTGCCAATACTTAAATATGACATCATTTGGGTCGGGTTGATACTGTGGTTAGATTAATAAAAGCTGTGGGGAGGTGGTGTGTTCCTGAGCTGTTATTCCAGGCCGCTGCAGACCTCAGCTAGTGGTGTTTGCCAAAAGCTCGCAAGATGGGAGAGGGAGGGCACATGCATCTCTCTGACTTAAAATGTGGATGGTGCAAGAGCTGACTATGCCACGCAGGGACGATATCTTTTTACAGGGTGAAGGTGTTAAGCGTGTGTGTCATTAGGAGGCATATTTATTTAAAATAGTGCCACTAAACGATACATTATTTAGATCCTTGATTATGTGTAAGTAGAGGCAGAAGGCAGGTATGATAGCAACTTAACCCCTTTTATCCCGTCAGTCTGTTTCATTATGACCTACTCTTCTGGTCTGCATTTGTGTATATCCTGCATCCTTCTGCCTCAGTAAGGTATTTATTACCTCACCATTTTGCTGAAATCAGTCTCAAGCTTTAAAAAAAAAAAAAAAGATGCAGTACTGTTTGATGTAGCAGGATTTGGTGACTACAAAGTTAGTGAGTGATCAAAATGATGAATAAAATTCTTCCTCCCCCTTGCCCCTGTCCAAGTTAAGATTTAGAAGTGAGAGATATAGAAAATCCCGCTTTTTAAACTTCTGGAAATCAATGCTTCTGTTCAATATATATTTAATAGTATAATAATGCAAATTCAGTTTTAATAGAATGGCTAAATGCTGGTTTGTGTTGTCTTTGGAGACTTTAGAGCTGCCCCTTATTTTCATCCTTTTCAGTGGAGAAATGAAAAGGCCTGTGTGCACTTCACAGGAAATGAGTGTCTGATACAGGCTTGCAGGCTGCACATTTCCAAGAACCGCTCTCAAGGTATTTTGATAATGCACATTCTCTCTGCCTTCTCCCTTCCTGCTCCTCCTTCACTTTGTGTGCTTCTGCTTGTTCGCAAACACATGCAAAGTTGAGGGGAAGAATGGAATGGTGCTACTGTTAAGTTTGCAGATGGGCTCCTTTAGCTTTATACTGGAGCAGTGGCTGGCAAAGTGGGATTAAGTTGGCAGCCTTCAGTTGCCTTTGTTGTAGAGGGTTTTTGTCCTTCCCCTCACTCCCTGCAGATGCTGAAGAAAAATTTTGACTTCAGATTGTGACTTGTGCAACAAGGGAGTTTTTTGTGCGTATGTGATTTTGCAGTTCAGAAGCAGTTTGTCTCTACTTTCATACTTCCTCAGTAGCAAAGTTTATTTGGAAACTTAGGCTAAAGCTAAGAAAATGAGTGTGGCTGTTAGCTGTTGGAAAATGCCAGAGGTTGCATTCTGAACTGTGTAGCTGGGCTTCTGCACATCCTGCTGAAGGTGCCTTGCTGAAGCTAAGGGATTCAGCATAAGTTTGCCTCAGTTGGCACACTAGTGGTGATGAGCACAGGTTTGATTGTGCAGGAGTGGTTTGTTTATGCTTTTTGACAGACCAACAGTGTTGTTCTTTATCCATATTTTAGTTCTTCCTTGTTTTCTGGTGAGGTTTTGTGGTGTGGAAGGAGGGAAGTTGGAGCTGGAGAAACATTTACTGCTTTAGCAGTAAACACTGAAATCTGCCATTTGCGTAGGATGCACACTGATATTCAAGTCAGCACATCCAAAGAAGAGGTGCTGTTCTTTTTAGTCATTAAAGAATGAAGGAAACATGGGCAGAGCTATTTTAACTCTTCAGCAGGTCCCTAGTTGATTCCTCGTATTGTCTTCACAGACCCTTGTTTACTACTTCAGTTTTACACAAAGAGCATTTATGCCTTGTGCTGGGCTCACCTTAGTGTTATGTCAGGTTTGAATGGTTAAGAAGTGTCTTAAAAAGGTGTTGCTAAAAATCTCAGCCCTTTGCTGCTGGATTCCTCTGCTTAAGGTCTGCTAAAGCATGACATGGTGGATACTGCACAGAAACAAAGCAAAGACATTTGAAAAAGAAAAGAAATGAGACTTCTCAGATCAGCTCTCTCACTTTCCCCAGTCTATATGATTGGAGTTTTTCCTTTTATGAGTTTTAAAATTAGTTACTTTTCAACCTTGGTCACCTTTGAACTTCCTCTCATCTGGTTTTCTGAAAGAATACGAAAAGAATGTCCTGATTGTACTGTATCTTTCTCTAGCATCCCCTTCTATATATATATCTGCTCTCTAAACTGACCATGAAATTTCTCCCGTCTCTCTCTGTTCAGTTATGTGTTGCTTCTTATTACCCATCTTTAGGCCTGTCATCTTTGTTTCAGCTCTATGTGGTTTTATTTCAGGTGGCTAGAACTGACTGTATTCTCTCAGGTGGTGACATTACTGTTATGTTCCCACTCATCTATTTTACACCCTCACGCTCCCTCTTGTTTCTTGGGTTTTCTAATGTCTGCTTTTCCATTTGGAGCTGCAGATTTCCTTAATGAACCCTCAGCACTGTTACTCAGCTCATTGGTCAGCTGCACCACTTAATTTATTGCTCTTGAAAATATAGACCCAGCTGGTTTTCCTACAAGCCTGTGTGCATTTGCATGTGTCAGGACAGAGTCTTGCCTGACCTCCTGCTGCTTTCCTGCTGATGAATTTTGAATGACCTCTGACTTCTCTGTCCTGCAGAGAGTGAAGTGATTTTGTCACTGTTTACCCTAAGAAGGTGATGGAGAGGGCCACGTTTTGAGTTGGCTGCCTAGATTTAAGTAACATGAGGCTGTAAGCTGCCTCCTGGGGGACAGAGTTAGACCTCTGGAGTTTGAGGTGTGAGTAATGACAGTTTGAAGATGGGGAGAGACAATTCTAGGAAGAGACCTGGGTCAGCATGTGAGTTGGCACATCGAAAGGGAGCTGCTTGCGTAAGAGATGGGGGAGCCTTTGGGCTGCTTGTACCCACCAACCTGTTGAGGAGTGAGGTGGGATGCTCTGCAAAGTGGGCTGAGTCGAAGCAGGGGGAAGATGCAGTGGCTGGGAGGGTGACAGAGAGGTGATCAGATGCGCAGGGGCTAAAATGCCTTGGTTTCCTCCAGCCACCCCTCTTCCACCTCCTGTTCACCCTGTGGCATGACTGCTGCATGTTTCCTGCTCATCTGCTGTGCATGTCCTGGGGTGCTGCTGGCTCTTTAGCTGGCTCTTTGTGCTGTGTCTTGCTTTTCGACTTGCTTCTGTTATGGAGGCTTTGGGGAAGCACAAAGTGTGTCCTGTCATCTGTTGCTTCTTGAGGTACTATCTGCCTGATGGGGAAATTTTGCCTGGGGATTGGCTCTCCCCCACACCAGGTAGCCTTGTGCTGCTCCTGCCTTAGCAGCACATGTCAAAAAAAGTTCCTTCCGATACTTGCAACCTTCTGACAATTGCGAGTGCAGCTGATCTGATTGCGAGAGCACCTCTCTTTGTATCTCAACCATCCATTTCCAATTAAAAATCTTTGGGTATAGTCCACTGTGCCCAGCTGGCTTTCTGCTTTAATGTCACTTTTCCCCATCTCTTCTGATAGAGCACCTTCCTTTTTCCCTTTAGGTAAATCAGCATTAAATACTGGGGAATCTCTTCAACATCCTGTGCAAGAAAAAAATAATACCTGCTTGCATGTGTAACTTTTCTGAAGTGTCCCTTTCCCCACTAGCTGGTATCCCACTCAACTAAATGATTCCCCCAGAGGGTTTCTGTTTTTGATAAACTGAAAATGCCATATGTTTTCTGGGTTTTGTTTTGTTTATCTTGGCCACCTACTGTCCTAGTTTCATGACAGCCATCCTCATATAAATTTGTTCCCTACTGTCAGTAATTTATATTCCTTTATTTTGGCTCCTCCAGGATTATTTTTTCATCTTCTGAAGGATTATTGAGGTTGTAGAGAGATTTGGACAGGGACTGTGGTTTTGTGGTGTGTGTGTTTGATGTCTTTGATCCACAGCAGAGGACCTTGCAAGCTATTGCCCCTACAGCTGATATGTGCAGTGTGACCTGTGTTGTACCCCAAGCCTGTCGTCTTAGCTAGGCAGCATCACTGTGCCATCATTTGTGGAAGGTCTGCCCACTCTGTCACTTTAAGGTTTCCTAAATAACCTTTCATGACTTTTTTTTTTTTTTAATTCTTTTTACTTTTGACTCTCAGGACTAGTTTCTTTATTTTGTGTGTTGGAAATCCCCCACTATAAAACTTAGTGTTGTGGCATGTCAGTGCTTTCTGACCCTTGCTCTTTCCTCTGAAGGCAGTAACTGGTGCTGTGTAATGGCCCCTCACATCATCTGAAGCTGGTCCTTCTGAAGAGTCAAGGCAGGGTGCCTCCCTTATCCCCCTATGCTCGTGTTGGTTAATCAGCTGGGACTCTTCTCTAGCAGCTGGTAAGGATACTGAACCAGTTTTAGCTGCAGACATCGCTCATTTCTCAGAGTTCCGACTCAATGTGATGGTTTTGATAAAAAGCCATGGTCGTCACAGGGACCACTGATGGCCTTTGTGTCTCAGAATTTACTCATTTCCTCAAACAGGGTTCTGGAACAACGGAAAAAAGTCAGTCTAGTAGGCAGAGGCAGAGGAAATGTACCTGTGCTGCTGGTCTGGCGGTGGGGGGGAACTGGTAATGCTGAGGAGCCATGATGGGTGGAGGCAGCCCTGGGCATCGCTACCCTCTTCCCACTGATCCCCCTCTCAGCAGGGAGGTGGTACAGAGCATTTCAAGTAGGGAGACATGAGGGACTGCTGTTACCTTAGCTTCTTTCTTCTTCCTCATTGTGCTTTCTCTCCGTCTCCTTGTTTTTGTCCCCAAACTGGGGAGAGCTCCAGCCTCCTTTCCAGAAGGCTGCTTCCTGAGCTGGTATGTTGTGTGGAGGGAGGGAAGGCAAGGCAGCAGCACAGACTCTGTGTTCCCTGGACGAGCATGGGGCTGAGGTTTTGTGTAGCTCTGCAGCACTGACATTCACAGGAATGGCTGCTCACTGTGAAACTGCAAAGGTCAGGAGCAACGCGACTGGGCTTCCCTCACTTACCAAAAATGCTGTTGGCCAGATGCAAGCAACAACTCTCTTTGCTTAAACCATGGCAGGATAGGCTCAGCTGCAGCTTTGGAACTTAGTAGTAACTCCTCCTGATTTCCTTTTTCTAACTTTTTTTTTTTTTTTTTTTACTTCTTGTTTCCCCAGTTACAGGAGAAGGCAGGAATAATTCAGGCTCCAGTAGAAGCTGTGTTTGCCAGAAGTCAGATGGTAGTTTTGGTAGTTTTACTTGCCTGTGGAGCAAGCTGTAGTTGCTTGTGGCTACTGCAGAGCAGCCTCTGAATTCAGGGAAGTGATGAGGCTTCTTTGTTATTCTGAAATGGCAGGATTACAGTTTCACATTGGGCTATTTTGATGAGGAATAGGCTCTTTTATTTGAAAGTATTTCTGAAAGTGCGTAGTATTTCCAAGGTATGAGGAGGGGACCCTAAAAATAGGTGTCTTTTCTTCCAGCTCTTTCAATTAGCCCAGTAAAGACAATTAGGTTTTCCTGTAAATTGCCAGGATTTTGGATTTGTTGGATTTTTCTTAACACATGTCATGGAGAAACCAAACATGCTTGTTGGCACACATCACACTGTCTTGTTGGTTTTCTTGTAGTAAAAATCTTTTAGCCCCTATCAGCAAAGCGCCATATTAATTCAGAAAATAGATGTCATAGAAAAAGATGTTAGGAAGTACCAAATGTGAATATCAGATCTATGAAAAGTTATTTGTGGGTTTTGAAGTATGTTCTCCAGCCCCAAAATGTTGGGAAGTATTTGATAAGACCAGTCCTCTTGCAAGGTGTCCAGCTGTTGATTCTCAGAGCCTGCTTGTAGGATCTTCCTGCACTGTGTCTCTACTGTGTGAAGTAGGAGCTGCCAAGTGTGTCTGCTGCCTCATCTTATTTTATTAAATATTGCATCCATGAATGCTGGTTACATAGGGAAATGCAGTTTTGGTTTGGGGTATGTATGTGTGGTGTGGTGTGGTTTGGTTTTTTTCCCATGTATTCCCTCATGTCTCAGACATAATGGCAGCCTCACATCAAACTGCTATGGCATAAAAGATAGAGTGAACTGCGATGTCTCCGAGGCCTGCTTTGTGCTGGAGAAATTGGCTGTGATCAGCACTGGTACTCTTGGCTGAACTGGGCCACATTCTTCCCCTAACCACAGCTCCTGCTGTTCTCTTTGGCACATCTGTCTGAGCTTCTCCTTTCTCTTCCGCCTCTGTGATCCCTTTCTGGATCAGCCCTGGTCACCTTGGCTGTGGCAGGGTGCTCATGACAAGGGACATAGGTGTGACCGTGCACCGTGGCAGTGGCGGCCATGGGAACCAGGCTGGTCCACCGTTAAAACCCAGTGCTGCGTGCTTGGCTTTAGCCGGGGAGGTTTCTTCCAGCCCTTTGCTCAGGCTTTCCTTTGAAACAGCCTTCCCAGCCACAAATCAGTAGGCAGTGCATTTCTGTGGGATGCAGACGTGCAAACGAGATGTCTGCTCAGGCTCTACTGCCTGGAGTAGGGACGCTGTTACAAGGGCTTGCAGGGTACCTTAGGGAGAGTTTTTCCTAATTATCCCAGCCTCCATTTAACTGCTCTGGGAACCGCAGCATTGATATCTAGGAGATGTCAAAGCCAAATGGAGTGGTCATGGGAAAGTGTAATAATGGGATAGACCTGCAGTTTTGGTAACTACAAGTCAACGTAGCTTGTGGGGTGTGTGCCCAGTTTGGACTGGGCTAGGGAGGATGCAGAGAAGTGATATTATGTCGGTACAAGTGAAGCTGTGCGGGGACTGCCTCTGAAAGGCATGCAGAAAGCTGGGATTGTTTTTTCAGCTTGCTGATGGATCCACTGATGGACATGTGATTGCACACATGGTGTGACCCACCAGGTCAGTGGGTTTAGTTTTCCCTCTGCAAGGTGAGAAGGAAAAGTCTTGAGAGCTGGGGAAGTAGGGCAGAAGAGTGTGGGCCAGAATGGAGTGTCACAATTAGCATAACTCCTCACTCAGGATAATAACACATAGTGAATGGCTACCTACGTGATGTCAAATAAGATACTCTAAGTGTTGTGTGTTCTATTCAGCACAAGTTGGGGGTTTGCTGTTCTGAATGCTTACGTTTATTCCTGTTGCCATCATCTCTTAACAGTTTGGTTTTATGGTTCCTGCTTCTGGAAGATGATGGCAACTTTATGGTCTTTCCATTTGTCCTTAGGCCACCTGTGAGCTGCCTCAACCTAACCAGCTCACGGCTTTGTAAGTAGCAATAATAATAACAACAGCAATAATCTGCTGTCTCTGTTGCTATCTGAAGTGCTGTATACATGTTTCTACAGTAACACAGATCAAAGAGATCGAGACAAACAACCTGTCCTCAGATTTGTTGTATTTTAGATCCACATTACAGCAAACTAATGGGCTTAGTCACCTGCTTGATGGACGTCTCTTTCTTTTCAAAGGATGGATCTGCTCTTAAGTAAAGCTGTGCAAAAACTGGGAAGTGCTGCATCAGAGCTTTTGAATTTGGACCACTTCCAGGCCTGACGTCCAGAAGTTCATCCCTATGGGTGGCAAAGACAAGGAGGTAAGCTTTTTCAAGTGTCCTGGAGAAGAGTGTGAGGATGCATCATAGCTGAGTACTTGATGCTGCTGTTGAACATGCCAGATTTGTCAAGCCCCAGGAAGCGGATCTGGCTTGGCTGACACCACACACTGTGTACAGTCCCCTGGTTTACTAGAATTGTCTCCTTATATAAAACATGCTGCCTTGCCTGGGTCATGAGTGACGAGGAAAGTAGAATGCCCTGTGTCAAGAGCACTTACTTTGAAAAGCTCTTGAACTTTCAGTAAATCAGAAAATCTGGGGAAGCTTATCCAGCCTTTTAATTAGCAGGACACCGGCTTTTTAGGGTACGTTTCCTTGGATGAAAGCATTGCTCCGACTTGCAGTAGGGAGGTAGTATCTTGTTCGGGCATTGGGGTTTTTTGGGTTTTTTTGGAGGGGAGAAGAGGAAAAGCAAATCATGGTGTGGCAAATCAGCAGAACTGATTATGCATGTGTGTTTTATTACACCCCTGTCTTGGCTTATTCCTAATCCTGGCTCTGCGCATCCTCCTTGATGTGGGAGGCCATGTACTCATAGGACCTGTTGACCCATTAAAAGTGAACCTTAAAGGTAGTATCAGGCAGCACTTCTAGGGCTCATATTAATGTAGCTAATGCTACGCTGCAAGCCAGGCACTTATCTCTTGGAAATGGTCACTGAAGCTAAACAAATTCCCCCCATCTGAGGCTCTGACCTATATGTAGATTTCAAACCAAGTGAACAAATTGTCAAGGTGCTATTTTTGCATTTACTTTGAATTTGAAATGATGACACAGTCTCAGTTCTTAGTCAGTCAAATTTCTAGTAGCAGTGGATTTTTCTTAAAGGACTTGGATGAATGACTCAAGGTTGAAAACTGGGACAAACCAGTTTGGGGTTTTTTTCTATCAAATAGCATCTGCAGCCTTAAACAAATTATATATTTGTTGGTATTTTTAAAACTAACCTGGAAATGAAAGACAGCTGCCTGCTTCTGTTTTCATGCTTTTCATGCTTGAATTAAATTTCCAACCTTGACCTGTGAAATTGGCAAAATTTCTATTTGGACCCAAGAGAAGTTGCTGTTTAGAAAGGTTTTTTTCTCAGTCCTCAAAGCTATAGCCACAGCCGTGGAGGCACCTGGCAGATGATCTTCGTTTTCTATAGGAGCTAATTTTAGAGGGCCCAATAGCTTCCTCGCCCAGCAGAGGAAAAGGAAAGGGACAGAGATGCTGGAACTCCTTGTGGTGCCTTCTGTGCTGAGTTTTCGGTGGTGATAGATGGCCCTAGTTGCCGTAGTGGTGACTGTATTTGTTTGCATCCTGCTCACTAAATCACCTTCACCTAAGATTTATTCTGACTTACTGAATGGTCTGAGCAGCTTTCAACTGCTGCCTTTTTTTTTTTTTTTTTTTTTAATGGAAAAGAAAAAATCCAACTTGATTAACTCCTTCCTACCCCTCCCACCTTTCTCTAAGCATGGAATTTCCCTCCTACTACGACACTGCCTAGAGGGCAAAATCAACAGCATTCAGAATAGTACCAGGGACATTAGCGGCTTGTGGACTGCAAATCACAGGGCTATAAGCTGGATAAGTCCCAGGCTGTTCTTGGAAAGCGTGCTGATGGCTCCATATATGAAACGTGCCTGGCAGCTACATTATTGGGTATTACTGTTAAGTATCGAGAGAGATGTTAGACTAGAAAAGATGTCAGCAGTAAGGCATTGCCAAGGCGCGTGCCTGCTTTCCCGAACTACTGTGCCCGTGTGAAGGAAAGATGTTTGTCCTCTCTGGGGTGCAGAGTATGCGGGGCCACCCAGCTGGCACGAGCACCAAAAGGAATGTGAGGATTTTGAATAGCTGGCAAAGGGTGTGAGACGGGGGAACCTTGCAAGGAGCTAAGCTTAACATAAAGCTCTCCCTGAAGAGCAAGTCCTCCACAGGTGCCTTGCACATTCCCTGGGCGGCTGCCTGGTACAAGCCCCGGTGCTCTGGCAAGTCTGTGGTGGTGGGGGCTGCGGGAGATGAAGTATGTCCCTTCCTCTGCTGCAGGCTGTGCCAGCACTCTGTTCTGCTCCAAGCATGGCTGTGCTGTGAGTGAGTATGACTGGGTTAATGGAGTATGTCAAGGGAGCGAGGGCAGCATTTGGCAGCGAGCTACTGACTTGTCAGGCCGGGGGAAGTGGTATGTTAGCTCAGCTTCTCACACAGAATGAGCCCCTGGCTTAGGGCTGTGGTTTTTATGTTTGTGCCTATACACACACACACATTTAGAATATGTATTTTTTTTAATATAATTGAAGTGACTTGGATGGCTGATGGCAACACTGGGTTCAGAAATTTGCATTTCTGAAAACAGCCTCATGATAACACAAGGTGCAGGAGATGAGCAGGGTTGTGACAGTACATTAGAGGATGGTGACTGGGAGAGGGCAGCATTGTCTGCAGGCAGGGGGAGTTGTCCTGGAAGAAATAGAAGTTAAGAGTCTGAAAGGGCATCAGCAGTGTCTGGTACCAGTGTTAAGTGAGCTCATTCGTGGTAGTCCCAGCCCTGAAGTTGATGTAACATTTCTTGAAGGGATCTTGATCTGAGACCTTTGCTTTCTCCTGACATAGTGAAACAGGCATGTCTTGGAATGAGGGAGTGGTTCCTGGGATTTGGTGAGAAAGGCTCATCCCTGTCTTCTGCTTTTGCTAAGTCCTGTTGCCATTCTTTTTGTTGGAGAAAGGGTTGGAGAGGTCCGATGAAACCTTTCACTGAAAAAAAAAGTATATGATACTTTCCTGCTTTAGGAAATCCTTCCCTTTTGATTTGTGGTGTCATTTCCCCTTTCCAGTCTCAAGGCCACTCTGAAAAGTCCCAAACATCCAACAGAGGGAAATCTTGAAATGCTGAGATCTGCTAGGTTCAAACCAGCCTGCTGGAGGGTGTGCAGGAGCCCCTGGCTGTGAATCACAGAAACCCAGTGGATGCAGAGCTCTGCAAAGTTCCACCTTGTGCTGGTGGGGACCCAGCTGGAGCCCTTTCTGCACATGTATCCTTGGTTGTCCCTACAGCTGGGGGTTGGTGGCATGCAATAGGTCCTTGGTATCCTCTTTGGTACTCTTGCTGGTCTTTCTCCCTTGGGAAGTGTCTTGCCCGGGTTGAAGGTATTGGGTTTGCCTCACTCTCCTTCTGTCCCACAGGCTGGATGCAAAGGAGGAAGCATGGTAAAGGCAGCATCTTTCCAGGATTCATGGGCTCTTTGAGAGATGATCAGAGGGAGGCCAGATGATCTGCACAACACACACACCACTGTTTCTCGTCTGCAAAGGCAGCATCGGAGCGTTCTCCCCAGCCCCTCGCCACCCGGCTTGCCCGATCGTTTCCGGATGTTTCGCAGCTGCGAGTGGGAAGTCCTGGAGCGATCCCTCAATATCCTCCAGGCCAGTGACTTCTACTGGGGCCCCTTGTCTGTGGGGGAGGCTCACGCCAAGCTCCAGCGGGAGCCTGTAGGCACCTACTTGGTGCGGGACAGCTCGCAGGGGAATTGCTTGTTCAGCCTGAGCGTGCGGATGCCCACGGGGCCCGTCAGCCTTCGAATCTCTTTCCAGGAGGGCTATTTCCGCCTCAAGAACTGGTTTTCAGACTGTGTGGTCCGGCTGCTGGAGCTGGTGGTGGCGGGGACCCGGAACAACCCCTTGCACTTTGATGAGATGGGGGGAACTCCCCTGGTCTTCTCTGAGCCCTTGTGCCGGAGCCGCCGGGCAGTGCCCACGCTGCGAGAACTGTGCTGTCGGAGCCTCCCTGCTGGTGCCATGACGGGGGACAGAGCAGGGCTGGGGGCCTCCTTGGGGATGTGTCTGAGGGAAGAGGTCTTCTCCCCCCTGGACAGAAGGGGAGGGTCAGAGGGGAGCATTGATCCCAGCCGCTCTCTGTCCTGGGCTGGGAGATGATGCCATTCATATGGGAGATAAAGGGAGATGCCTCTTTTATGGCTGTGCTGGTGGGATGTGTGCCACACCAGTGAGGCTGGACTGGCTGCTGGGAGAGGAAGGGGGAGGGCAGAGGGAGCAGAGCTTGAACCAGTGGCTGTGACAGATGCGTTCTCACGTGAACACAGTGTGTGTGACTTTGCCCAGACATGCCTGGGTAAAGCCAGACACGAAGAGCAGACATTTCCACCACCACCACCAAATCCTGCTCTTTGCTCCATTTATAACTTAAAAGCTTCAGAAGGAGGTGAGTTGCCTGTCCTCCCAGGTCAGCCCTGTGTTCTCTTCTACCCCAAAGTGCTTGAGCTAATTTCTGCTTCAAATCTGCCCTCGTGAAGTGCAGCTGAGTCCAGTCCCACAGCACTGCAGCTTGGACATCGATGGGTGTGACCCTTGTGCTGACCCACAAAGCTGTGGTGGAGCAAGAGCACATTTCACTCCTTGCAGAATGAATGTCATGCCTGTTACTTCAGAGGCCGGTGTTTGCACCATTGCAGCCATGTATGATACATGCAGCTTCACTGGCTTTTGCATTGCTTTATTTGATTGGATTTTTGGGAGTGAAGATGGGTTACGCTGTACTTAAAGGCATGGCATTCCTGCGGAGATAACCCTGGTCTGGAGAGTCGTATCTGCCCTGGGAGGGTGTGAAGAGATGGGATCCTGCACCCTTTCTTAAGCTGATCTGATAGTGTGCTGCTGCCATCTGTCGAGCATCAGAAGATGTTTTGGGTTTGCCTCTGAAAAGGCAAAGAATTTTTTTATATAAAACTTCTAAAATTTTAATAAAATTTTTATATTGATTTTTAAAAGTTGGTGAATACATGGCAATAACTTCATTCCCTTATAATGTTGGAAGCCCAGTTAGTTTAGTGCCCAGGCATGGCAATCAAGCTGAAACTGAACAAGTGAATTTCTCATAAAGAACAAAAGCTGAGCATAAATGAGTGGTCCTAGCTGGGAACATTAAACTTAATTTTATCTTGTGGTGTAATTAATTGAAGAAATTTTCTAAACAGTGAATACTTCTGGAAATCCCACCCCTACATTTTTAGAAAGGTTTTTTTAGTACCTTAAAATTTTTACCGAGTATTTGAAAAAAACTGAGTAATTCAAGATCTTAGAACAGGGCACAGCATCAGTGAACTTGAACTGGTGAGTATGAGTACAAAGGGGAGGAAGAGAGTTTGCTTAAATAGGGTCGTGGTTCATTTCAGGAATAGTCAGGTATGACATCTTCAAAATAAGTGATTGAAAACAGCTACATGAAAGGAGAAATTCAGATACTCTAAAATTTGAGCCAAACCATTTTATATGTTGCTAAACATCTGTAGCTGGGCAGGCAGCCTGCTGAGCTCATGTTGGCTTTCCTCTTCAGACCTGTATGGAAGAAAAAAGCTGAACAGGGGAAGAGAGTACACTGAATTTGCTCTGTTGTCTTCAGGTGTCTTATCTGAAGAACTAAAGTGTGTGGTCAGCACAGAGATACAGGCTGTGATTCATCACAGGAGCCTAACTTAGACACTGAATTATTCTCTGGAGGACTCTGTTGCTCTGCCAGCAGTGAGGTGCTGGGTCACCAGGCTCAGGGCATTGGCTTATGAACCAAGGTAGTTAAGTGTCAGGGAAATAGTGATCTTGTCCTTGCTGCCTGCTCCTCCCAGCTGTGGGGAGGCCAGAGGAAGCTCAGTGGCCCTGCAGCTACTGCATCTCTCAGCCCAGTGCAAAGCAGGAGCTGGGATTGTTGATTTCTGCAGGTTTGTGTGCCCTGTGGTGGCTGACACATGGGTGTAGTGTTGCTTGCTGCCAGCACCTCAGGTGGCTCTGAGCACCTCTGAGACTGTGCCTGGCTCTTGCGTGAAGCTCCTGCCTCAGCAGGGAGAGCCACACAGCTGCCCTCCCTCTCTGCCATGGAGGAGTGGGACTGGATCTGCTGGCTCAGGCATCATGTCCATCCCCTTGATCCTTTTCTTTCTTGAGGGTGTCTGCTGACAAGGCCTTGGCTGCCTTCCTGCCTTCTTTTCAGAAAGCAGGGGGGTGGAGGAGCAGTATAATTTCTTCCATGTTTAGAATCGAGCACAGGAATGCTTCTGTTTTCTGGCCACAGTTATACCTCACTGAGGGAAGAACTTTCTAACCGTATTGCTCTGACCTGGCTGTGAACTGTTCTCATTTGGCCGCAAATAAGGATCTGGGGTTGCATGGCTGGGGGCTGCAGAAGAGCCCTATTTGCGGCCTGGATTGCACTTTAGGAAAGTCACACCACGGGAGAAGGAAATAGTTTGGATTTTAATAAAGTCTACTTTATTTTGTTCCTTTTTTTTTTAATTGCACAGCAAGCACTTGTCTCAGTCTTACAAGTAAGTCAATTCCATGCAGGGCTGCAGCAAATTGATTTGAGATCTGTGGATGAAAAGCAGTGAATTACTGCCAAGCATTGTTATATTGTGGAAGCTGAAAGCACATCATATGTGAGTATCCTCATTATTCCCAAGGAGAGGTCACTTTGCAGATCAGGATTGGTGCAAGAAAGGAAATCAATGTAGAAAGAACAGGAGAGGGAAAAGTGCGTTGGCTAAGGCAAGCGTTAGAGTCCTTCGTTCTCTGCTTGGAAGAGAAACCTTTTTCTTTCAGCTCTAGAGAAAAAAGATTTACAAAGCAAAATGGTAAGAATTTACTTCCATTGGGTAACGCTATCCTGCTGCTTTCCTTAAAATAGGAGATGTTCACTTTAATGACCCTGCCTCTGAATGGGTCCCTCTGTCACACAGGAGTAACTTCTGGTGGTCTGTATCCAAATGTTTCTTTTGGTGGCTCCTAAGGGGTCTTAAAAAGAAATTGCAAACTTCCTCACAACCTCTTGAGCGCCATTTGGGGAATAGAAGAAAATTGTTTGCATTTTTATATGTTATGTTATACATTTCTCCAGCTGACTCATTTCAGTTTGTCGAGGAAACTTACACAGGCTTTGCAGATGGTTTTTTTCAAGTGTTCTTCCTAACAGCAGAAGTTGAAAAGTTTAGTGGTTGCGAGAGGGGCTTCCTCTACCATGCTGCGAAGGGCCTGAATTTCAGTCCCAATATGCTGCAGGCATCCAGTAGGAAACTGTTCTTTGTCTGCTCCCAACTAGCTGGCTGTTGGTAGTGCTCTGGGGCCCCAAGGGTTAATTTCCCAAAATTCTTCACTGGAACTTGCTAATAACTTCCATATGTACCCATGTGTGTGCTCAGAAGGGGCCCCACAGCCATCAGTTCTTGTAATAATACTTGATTATCTCTGACATAAGGGTCTGCATGTCATTAGGGATCAGGATTCACCAAAACACACAAGTTTGTGCAAAAACACTTTAAAACCATATTAACATTTGGTCATCCTCAGTGATTGGGAAATGAACTCTTCTTAGGTAGTCTAACTTCAAAATAAAGCCTGTGTACACACAGCTGGATCTCAGTTTCGACCCCTACCCTGCTATTCCTCTGAAAATGTGTATTTGTCTCATTAGTCTTTAAGTGTGCTAAACCCCTTAAGTTACAACACACCTCGGTTAGAAGAATGTGACAGCTTTGTCTGATTGAGTTTATTTTGCCCCAGTTCCTTAGATGTTTGGCATCTGTACAGTTAAAACTGCTCGCACTGGAGCTTTCTGCCTGCCCTGTGCCATTCCCTAGTGCAAAGGCTGGGCTACTGAGGGCAGCCTTCAGAGAGAAAGCAGGTGTCAGAGGGAGAGGGAGATGTGGCAGAGTCGCTCTGAAACTTGCGATGCCTCCCTGCAGAGCTGCCTGGGTCTTGGCAGGCTTATGCTGCCTTCTGATCTCAGCTGGGGTTGGTGGAGCTGGGGTTTTGATTCAGGCAAAGCAAAGTACTTCCAAACGCTTCCCGTGCAAGGGCTGGCTCAATAGTAGGACTCTTCAGCCAGAAAAGAGATGGCTGAGGTCCGCGGCAGAGATCTGTAAAGCCCAAATGCCATGGAATAGGTGACCATGTGTTTTCTTAAAAATCCAGAGAGGCGTCTGATGAAATACTCAAGTTTAAGACTCAAAGGAGACATTTTTTCGTGTGACGTATAGTAGCTTAAGCTGTGGAAATCTCTGCCACAGGCCACCAGCGAGGCTAACCTCTGTGTGGGTACAAAAAGGGATTAATGGTGATTGATGGAGCACTTCTGGAGGAGGAAAAGCAGAGTCGAGAAATAGGGGAGAGGCAGGATCCAGGTGGAGTTTTGAGTTCTGTGCCTTGTTGGGCAGACGTCTGCTAGGACAGGAGTGTGGGAACAAGCCAGCCTAGGCTCAGCCTGAGGCTCGGCAGCACAGGGTGCAGCACAGGCCAGCTGAGCTGGTGGTTTGGCCAGGGACAGCTGTGCTGAGCTCCCAGAGCCTGTGTTGGGCCTCTCGAGACAGAGGAGTCTGGAGCTGGCAGACCTGTACACCCACCCCTGCAGTGCAGTTGCGTGCCCAGCGGTCTGATGGCAGCCCCAAAGGGAGCAGCCCTCGGGCACTTCTTCACAGCTTTCACAAGCAGAAAAATTGGGACACCCATCTGATGCCTGGAGGCAAGCATCAGCACAGGCTGAGGATAAAAACATCGCCATCGTTCAGAATGAGTGAAAGAGCCTGAATTGTCAGCTGAGGGCACTGGGGAAGGCCAGCATCAGCCTGAGGTGACAGCTGGTTGGGGCAGAGGTGGGGGGTTCCAGCCGGACTAGCTGCATCTCAGAAAGCAGCTGCAGAGCTTTGAGAAGCACAGCACTGGCAGTCTCCTAGGTTTATCCATCCCAGAGCCAATGACATACGTACACTTTTAAAGATTTTTTCCCTCCTGGGCTACCTGCTTTCCCAAGACACCACCCTTGCCATCAGAGCTCTCAATCTTTGAGCTGGTCCCAGATGCTGCTGAAATCAATGACCAGATTATTATTCCTCTCTGAAGATTTTGGATTAGGCCTCCCTGTTTTGTCAGGCTGATGTGAGCAAAATGTGGGTTTTCCGCACTAAACGTAATCAAAACAAACCCTGCTCCCACTGGCTTGTGCAACAAATCATGCTGGGGGAATTGCTGGCATTCGGCATGATTAGCCCAAGTGCCGATGCCTTCCAGCTTGTAAACAATAGCCTAAAGGATTGGAGAGGATCACAAACAAAGCACTTACAGACAAGACAGCATTTTCAAAAGGGACTTGAGAGCTTATGTCCATTGGGGGTTTGTCTTTTAAAAATAAACTAGAAGTAAACAAATTGACAGAGATGGCTCTGAAGAATCTAAGAGAATGAAAGTGAGGAGACTGGATATAATACTCCAAAAATTAAGTAGGGGAAAACTACACAGGGCTAATGGGTCCTCTTAGACTCCTCAACAAGATGTCCCACAGCCTTAGGGATGGGCAGACACTGGAAACCTCATCTGTCCCTGTGAATGACGCCAGGTGGGATGTGTAAGGTATGCAGGAGAAAACCCTTCTTCGCAGGAGAAAAAAAATCCCTGAAAAGCAGTGAGAGCAACAAAAGGATCAGGCAACCTGTTCTTGTTTTATGGTGATTCAGTCTGAAAGGGACATTCCCTCCTTGAACTGCAAACTAGTGAGAAATTGCTGTGAATTTCAGACTGAAAACTGTTCAAGTCATGCAAACCATAGTGTTTGTATTGTGCTCTTAATAGTTAAAAAAAAAATCTCATTTTTATATAGGGTTTTTAAGTATGGGCTGAATTATTTTCAATTGTCTCATTTCTCGTGGCCCTGGCAGAGTGAAGTAGCAAGTGCCCAGCTTCACACTCAAGAGCTCCTGCAAGGAGACAGCAAGGTTCGTGACATTGATGGTCGCTCATTTAATGACATGGTGAATGGGAGCTGTGGTGAGAGCTCGCCAGCATCTCTGTAACTGAGATGGTGTTGCAAGGAATGCTAAATCCGGAAAGACTTGAGCGGCCTTCACGCTTTCCCTGGTTCTGTGCCTGCAGGAAACACACAGTTCAACCCTTTGTTTAAAAGGTTCAGGTAGCAGCTATTCTGATCACAGAGCACAAGGTATTTGCTGGGTCCTTGCTGCTAGACTTTCAATGCATCTAGAGTTGTTTTCGGATCCATGGAATCAAGCCTAGAATAATACGGGTGCAAATCCAGGCGTTCTTGGTGGTATCCAGCCTCCATGCTGTAAGTGCTTCAGTACTACAGTTGTACATTCTGCGGTACTGAGTTAGGAAGTACTGATGGTTCCTTTTATCCTTGGTCTTCTCTAAGGAGTGCTCCAAGGCATTGAGATGGGAGAATGGGGCAGAGGAGAACATGAGCTACAGATCTTTTCCTGCTCTTCCAGACTGTGCAGGGACTCAACCAGATACGAAGGCAGCTCTAATGTACGTGCTGAGATACCTAAAATAAGCCATGCAAACAAATCAGTCGTATGTTATCCAGATGGGGCTGTTCAAATCCAATAATAGCAGTAAAGTGCTCCCAAACTCTGCAGAGAAAGAGATTATAGAAGGATCAGGTATAATTATAGTGCCTTATTATTACCATTCTCATCATTCTTTCTAACAAAGCTTTTCCATAGGATGAAAAAAGTTCTTGCAGGAGATCCTAATGTGTTTGCTGGCATTTTTTCATTCTTCCTTCTAAGGCTGTTCAAGTCAGCCCCTGTAAATGGCGTTAATAAATATCATCATGGTCTTGGACTATATTATATTTCAGATGAAACCTTCTTTAGCATCTCTTTATGGCCTTGACTGCAGCAAGCCCTTCTTCTGAAACACCTCACTGTTGCTACCACTAATGAGAGCACCAGCAAAAATATCCCAGTGCTGCTCTGATCCTTGCCTTGATTGATACAAGCTCTTCCAAGCAGGGTTAAGTAATACCTTGAAATATTAGTGGCTGCAAGTGGCTTGTCTATGTACTGCTCCATATATTCCCCCTGGAATATAGGTGGAATCACTCAGCAAAGATTCTCTACTTTGGAGAAAGTCATAGAGCTGGAGGTTTTTATCTGCAAGCTGTTCTCTCCTGCTTGAGCCCTGTCTCCTCCAAACACCATCAGTGCTTGAGAGAAAAGCCCAGGGTTATCAGAATCAGACCACAGGCAAAATGGGTGCAGGAAACACACATCCTTGTTTGCAGGTTGGTCCTGTGGGCTGGCATCACTCAAGAGAAGGAAAAAAGCCCCCTGGCATTTATTCAGCAGTATCCCTTTCCAGATCACTGCAGATCCCTGGAAATACTGGCGTAAGAGGAGCCTGACAGTGCAAGGGAGCCAGCTCACCTTGGAGGCACAGCCCCACAGCAGCTCTGAAACCCGGTGTGGATTTCCCAGGGAGGGGATTTCTCACAAGAGGGAAGTCCCAGGCAGGACTTCCACTTCTGCAGCTCCGCCAGCTTAGGGAGCAACTTGCTGTGGGGAAGAGCTGTCGGTGAGCGTGTGGATGGTAAAAACTCGGTTACCGACACATCTCGTTCTTATTCTGCAGCACACCCTGCATTGCCATCCTCATGGCCCTGATTCAGTGAATCCCTTGCACCTCTCTCAGCTTGGGGACATGCCTGTGCCCGTGTCAAGTATTGCAGTGCAGGACAGCATCTCTCCCAGGCTCCATGTCTCCATGCCCTGCTCCACCTGCAAGTCCTGGGCAAGCCAGGAGGAGAGGCAATGTGGTTTGAACAGATGCAGCCAACTTGGAGGGAGATGGGTTAGGTTTGTTTCTTGGGCTGGGAGGAAGGGGTGGTTTGCTGAAATGGGTCTTCTCGTCTCCCTGAGCGCCTTGGCAGAGCCTTGCTCTCAACTCAATGAAAGTAGGGCAGAGTCTAACCACATTTCAAGCTGTCTGCGTTTTTGGATTCTGGGTAACTGTGATCTCTATCTGTTCCTAGAAAAGATTTAAACAACTTATAAACCACAGCTGGGCAGAGATAATAAAGGAAGCAGTATTGGGGTGTGGAAGGATCTCTCCAGAGTGCACAGAGTGAGGAGAGAGGGGTCTGCAGGAGAACTATGGGCCCAGCTGTGGTAGAGGGTCTCAGCATGGCTACTTGGGCTGTAGGGGGACACAGAGGGGCTGCCTGTATATACATGCATATATATATATACACATATATATAAAGAGCAAGTGGAGATACAATTAGTCACAGAAGAAGGGGTCTGAACTCCGCTATGGTGTCCATACAGTCTCACCTCCATGCACTTGTTCCTGCTGGGGTCTGTGTCTCCATGCAGACAGGATATGCTTCCTCTTGTACTCCAGGGTTTTTTGCATCTCATCCCTGTGGGACCCACATCATGCAGTTTTCCAGGTAGAGGAGACTCCCTTCCATTGGAGGGGTTGGAGTGGGTTCAGGCTCAGTGCCTAACCTCCCAGCCCACAGAGATGTTCACAAAACCCCTCCCAGGTCTCCCCATGGCCTGTGGCAGCCTTGGATGCTTCCAGTGTGCTCAGCAGTGGTCCGTAAAGGTTTGAAAAACAAAACCCAATGATATTTCTCTTGCATTAGGCCAAAACTACAGATCCTTGTCCTGTAGTTCTGTCAGCCAGGAATGTAGAGAGCAGGTGGGAAATTCAGGGGTAGGGAGAAAAACAGAATGGAACACATTTCTGTATTGGCAAAAATCCTAGCAGAGATGTGGTTCTTCCAGCACATGCTTTTGCCAGGATCCTGTATTTAGTTTTCATAGCCAGAATAGGGCCTGGTGGCAAAAAGATGTTTTTCTACCCTGGGAGGGTGTGCTTTTACAGCTGTATCAGCCTGCATATTCTCCACAGTCCACAATCAAAGCAAAGTTGAGGAATTAATAGAAAGAAAAAAACAACATACTCACTTGCCAATGAGATACTTAGCTACTTAATCCTTTCCCAGCTTTCCTCCTGGGAGCTGGCAGAAGCCTAGTGTGCATGAGGAAAGCTGTGCCAATCTAAAGCGGGGTGTGACTGCACTCAAGTGTCCTCTATGGGGTTCCATGCTAGTTTCCAGGGTCACTGCAGCTGTGCTACCAGTTCTACTTGCCAATGTCCTGAGCTGAAAAGCTCCTGCAACCTGAAGAAAGGATAAAAAAAAAAAAAAAAAAAAAAAAAAAAGACATTAAAAGGAAAAGGAAATAAAAAACAAAACCCCAGAAAAAATGGCAAGGAGGAGCAGAGAAGGGAATTAGGTGGTTTTGGTGAAAGGGAGTGCAGGGACTTCTTGAACAAGCTCAGGGGAAAGAGCTTAGATTTGGAGTCAGCCACGGGGCAGGCTTGGGTATCTGGGAACACTCAGAAACTGTTGCCAGGCTGCAGGGAGCTGGGGTTGGCACAGCTGGCTGGCTCAAAGCAGGGCTGAGGCCCAAGCAGTTATCCTGCACAGACAAGACCAGAAGGGCCATCTGGCGAGGCCATTGCTGGCAGGGACCAGTCCTGCGGCTCCCTTGCAACTGCTGCCATCTTGTACAACATGATCCTCCCTGTGTGTGCCCAGCACAGGACCCAGCACCTGCCAAACTTGCCTGCCTCCCACCCTTCACCCCTAACAGAGGGGATGCACAGCCCTTCACTCAAGACAGTTTCAGGGTATGATGTGCACACCCCAAGGCATGCAGCTGGCAAGCAGGGGCTCAGGGGCTCCTGTTTTAGGAGAGCACTGCTGGCAGCATGCCCTGTTCCTGCTCAGCATCCCTCCCGCAGCATTTTTGCTGCTAATGTGAGAAAGTTTGGGCTGGCCTGGTCATGGCATTGCGGGGCTGGCAACACATCCTGTGACCGTGGGAGGACTATGTGCCTGCGACTCTGCACTCGTGCTCCTATGGGGGGGAGTGTGAGTCTGTGGCTGTTTGTGAGGACACTCCTTTGAGCCTGCTCCTGCTGAGGCAACCACAGCAAGCTGAACACCATTTCCAGTACCTTGACTAGTGCAGCATCAATGGCCAGCGGCATGAAATAGGTACCTGGGCTCTGCTCATGGTGGGAAGTAACCACACGTGGTGGCAAGAGGCCTCTGCAAGCTGAGAACTGTTATTCATAATAAAACTCTGCTCACAAGCATTGTAAGGAGTTTCCAGAGCGCCCTCGGCATAGGAGGGATGGCTTTTGAGTGGGGGGACGGTGCCAGGGCTGGAGGCAATGCTGCCGGCAGCTCCCTGTGCTTTGCACCCTGGCTGGGAGCTGCTGCCCCCCGAAAGGGCCCAGCAGAAGTTACTCGGCTGCCGCTGCCAGAGGGGACTGCGAGGGGAGTGTCCAGAGGTGGGGCAAGAGGTGTATGTGGGGCGACTGGGCTGGGCTGCTGCGGGGACAGTGACCTCTAGCAGCAGAGAGGGGCGACGAGGGCAGGACAGCGGGGATGGGTTACACCCACGGCAGACAGGTTCATTTTCCTTTTCCACACCTCCTCTTCTGCTGCTTCTGCCTGACGGGCGAACTGCGACTGCAGTATCTGCAGCTTGCCGAGTAAAAGTTGTTCCTCGAGCTGTTGATTACGGTTAATTAGCATTAATTTTGCCTTAAGTGGATCCTAGTTGTGCTCGTTTTCTCCAGGGTCGTGGCTCCTCCGGTCCCCCGGTGCCCTGGGCCCGTGGTGGGTGGGCGGGCGCGGGAAGGAGGGAGGGGGGTGCCGGGGCGGCGGCGCCATCTTGTGGGCGAGGGCGCGGGGTCGGCGGGAGCGGCTGCCGCCCCTCCCTGCCCGCTCCGCCACCGCGGCACGGCCGGACCGGGGCTCGCTGTTCGCGGCTCAGCCTGCCGCGGGGGGCGGGGGCTTGCCCGGAGGAGGATTTAACCCCCTGGAGCAGGCAGACCTAACGTGGCCTTCTCTGCCCTGGCCTCTCATCAGCCCCAGGCCCGGCCAGGTGGATTTTCTTCTGGAAGGTGTCACTCTGAGTAGGCAAAGCTGTCCCGCTCAGGCGAATTCCCTCTGGCCACAGCTTGCCGCACAAGGAGCCTATGAAGCACAAGGGTTGGGAGTACCGCGAGGCTAAGGCACGGCCCTGAGAGTACGTCAGGCCCGTGGTGGTAACTTACTCCCTGGGAATCTTTCCAGCAGGTGAATAGAGAAAAAGCAGGAGTGGGTGATTTCTGAGGCAGACTTGTTTTGCTGGTGAAAAGGAATTAGAGAATTGTCCCCTCCCTTCCCTACGGTGGTGTCAACATCTCTAATTTTCTGTTTTCCCATTAAGTCACTGATCATTCTCTTCCCTAGAGCAGTTAAATGGTTAGAAACGTAGTGAGGACATTGGCAGCTTTTACCTCAGCATCATCCAGCCCTGCTGAGAGGCACTCGACACACAACAGTGGTAAAAATGCTGGCAGAGGTGCGGCCCTGCTTACACTTGCTCTACTATCACTCCTGCTGCCAGACAGAGGGAAACTGTATACCTTGGAGTCTGGGGTTAGAGGAATCAAAGAGATTTTGAATCCTCAGAGGTGCACATGTTGCTGCTGGCTGGCTTTCCAGCAATGGGGGCTTGAGCTGGTCTCCGACAAGGCAGCAAATCCAGAGCTGCCGTGCTGGGGAATGCTCTGAAACGCTCTGTGCAATCAGGCTCGTTGAGTTGCTGCAGCTCTTCTGTGTGCCAAGGGGTGTTTCTCTTTTGGATGGTTGTGGTGTTAAACGCTTCAGTAATAAAGAGGCTTTGTTGTGGTCTCTGCAGCATTGCTTTTGCCTTGGCTAGCAGCAGCCTTTTTGTTTGAATCAATGCTTTCCCTGGAGTTGGCTTTGGGGGCATGTGTGGGCTCGTGTGTGCGCGCGCTCCTTTACTTGTGGGTGTACATTGGATACAGCTGTGAACAGGCACTTCTGGTAGGTGCGGCACTTGCCCAAACTCGTTGTTAGTGCGTGCCAGAACAACATGCTTTTCCTCACCGTTGGGAATGCTGGCCACTATTGTGGGCTTTTAAAAGTGCTTGAGTGAAATTAATAGCACTTTTCAGCTACAGGCAGAAACTGGTTTGAATCTACCTCACTCCTGTATTTAATTTCAGGAAGCATCAGCATTCGCTGCATCAAAGGAAGGACCAAGCCATGCGGATCCTGGCCAGTCAGTGCTGTGGTGGGGTTACAACTGGCCAGGCAGTTCTTTCCTCATCATGCTGCAGGGACTGGCTCGAATTCACCAATGTACTGTATAATGCATGAGTGAAGGTCATGCAATGACCTATTCCTTTGGAGCTTTGTAATTTATTTCCTTTGGCACAGGTATCTTGGTTAGTTCAACCTAGGTTTTGGGGCGATCAGTTCAGTCCCGCTACAGGCTAGTAATAGCAACTCCCTGGCTTTTCCTCATCTTCCTCCCATTTATGTCTCCAGGGTTAAAATTCAGCTCAGAATCCCCAGACCAAATTGAATTAGAATTTAACATTCAAAGATTCAGGCTCCCTTTAGGCTGTAAGGAACAGAATGTCATCCTGTCTCGCAGTTAATAGCTGCTGGGTAGTCGTTTCAAAGCCATTTCTTTTCAGTGAGCTCTACCATAGCAAATCCCAGCAGTGAATGTATTTCTGGCCTGGCTGTGCCTTTAATCCCACAGCTGAGTCTTATGTGTGATCTCTTTTGAAATGCTAGATTTTTTTTTAAATTCCAGACAGCAATATTTCTAGGACTTGGCATTTCGAGTGGCAACAGGGTTGTTTATAGGAAGAGAACAGAAAGGACAGAAGGATGATGTTGACCTAGCAGCCCTACAAACCTACCGCACTTAATCCACTTATCACTCTGAATTCCTGAAGCAGATAAATGCTGATAACAGTTAAAACACATCACTGGCAGGAGCAGCATGTTCTGTCCTCTAGAAATACATCAATACTGGCAATTGCAAAGCTGTGTGCTACCATGGGGATGAGCATGATACAAGAGCCGAGGAAGCCCTCACTGTTAGGAAGTTTTTCCACAGGAGGGTAGTGAGCCTCTGCTCACTTCTCCCTCCCTACCCCAACTACCTTGAGGTGCTGTTCAGGCCTGAGAAATGCTTCCGAATACTGTTGTGACCCCAGAGCCACAGCTGCCTGATCTGTGCCTCCATATCTGAAATACCAAGTGGGCCCCAAGTGTCTTGTTTCTGCTTTTGATTGTCCTTACTGCTCAGCATTAAGACCTGTGAGGAGTGATTTCTAGCTGAGACCAGCCCCGTGCAGCTCACATCAGCATGTCTTGGGGAAAGGAGTTGATTTTGGCTAATCTGAGCTAAACCTTCCCTCGAGGAGTGCAGCTGCTGCACCAGCCTTGCAGAGCCACACAAAGCCACTTGCTCCTCTCCCCATCTGCCAGGGCTCTCAGCAAGGTCCTGGAGCCATCCCTGGGCTCTGGGCTGCAGTGGCCACTGCTGCATGCCTCCCTCTCTGTCAAGACCCCTTCCTCTTGGGGACCTGTCCCAGGCTGAACAGGAGGAAAAATGCTGTAAACCGAAGGTTGTTTGGAGTAAACCTCGTTCCTACAAAGTTTGGAGGGATAAAACAACTGATAGTGCATTTGAATCCATGAAGCTTACAGGCTCATCTGCTGCCTTAGGTCTTTCCCAATATGGCCATCCCCCACCAGTCTCTGCAGCAAAGCGCCCCATGTGAGTGGCACCCTTGAGGTTGCAACAAAGTGCTTTCTTGTGGACAGTGCAATTGTCTCACAAGAAGTGTGAAAGGAGGAAGCTGTCTAAAGAGAAGTGAAGACCTCTCAGCCACAGGAGTTTTTATGAGTCAGATGCTGCTCAGCTGTTGCATTGCAGATATCTTAGGTAAAAACAAGCATTCATTGAAAATCAAAGACTCTTCGTGAGTATAGGTGGCAGGAGCCTCCCACAAAACTTGGTTTTTCTTCAAAGGACTCTCCTTAGATTTGCCTACAATAGATTACTTAAAGCTTGCCTGCATTGCGAAGCTGATTCAGAGCCAGCATGGTGTGGATCTGAAACAGCCCAGCTGTTCAGGACGAATTTGCTGTGTGGTTGTTCTCACTCTGTGAATATGAGTGCCTTCCTCTGAAGGGACCTAGTGGAGAAGTTGGCTGTGGAGGAACATTCTGGGGAGTCAGGGGTACAGTAGAACCATTGCTCTGTACTGACTACTTATGTGTGTACCTATTTCTGCGTTGAAGGCAAAACAGATGATCCCACACTTGAGTTTTCATGTCACTGTGGAAGGTGACAAAGTTTGCTTTAAATGCATGCGATATTTTACGGTCCTCAGGAGGCAAAGCTCTGTGTGTTAAAATGCTTGTGGTCTGATCTTTGGACACCCTCTGGTAGGTCTAACACCGTCATTGTAGTACAGAGAAATCAACCCTGCTGTGGGGAGGAGTCTGCCCAAAAAAGCAGAAGAGCTTGCATCTGCCAGGAACTGCTTGCCAAATGCAGTGTGTGTATGTCCTGCCTGTCCCTTTACAAACAGGAAGGGATCAACCAGCTGCTTGGGCGTGAAAATACCTGACAAACCCCCATTAATTGCCTTTTGGATCTTTGTGTCTGGTTGCTTTCTTACAGCCTTTGACCCCCATCATGGCCCCTAATCTAAAAGTCATCTTCCTGTTTCTTTGGTTGCTTCAGTGTGGAGGTAAACAAATATTTTCTTTTTAATTCCTTTTGTTTACGCTTATGTTTTTTCATATTAGAGCATTTCCAGCTGCTATCTTTTGCTAATTTCCAGAGATTCCCCCTAGGAATTTTCACGCTGCTGCTATTTCTGTCTTTTAAGCATTTCAAAGCTAAGAGAGTGAATCCTTAAGAAAGGGGGAACATGGGAGAAGGGTTAGATAACCTAAATAAAATGGTTTGCCTTTTTTCTTGGTATGTTCTTCTCAAGCTAGTGGCTTCTGGGATAACGCAAGAAGATGGATCTTTCCTCTCTTTGTTACAGTAGTGCTTAGCCGTGTCTTACATAGAAACTACACTCACGTGTGTTCTGCTGTGTAGAGATGAGGAGAAGGATGATTTTGAAGAATTAACCACTTGGGTTATCACTGTCACAGTGTCTGCAAGATTTTTTTACCACCTTTCCATAATATTGTAACTAGTGTACACAGGACTGAGCGTGTCCCTGAGGACTGTACTGTATCTCAGTTGCTTTTACGGCCAAGAACCTTTATCTGGTGTCATAATCTAAACTCTTCCTTACTATTCAGGCTGTTGTCCCTGGCTATGTGCTCTGTAGAGAATTTTCCTTAACAGATGGTACTTCCCAACAGTTCTTTCTGGGCAGTGGCTGTGCCCTCTCTCCATTGTTGCCCCCCATCACTCATCCTCAGTGCTCAGCATTCAGTTTTTCCTTTTCCAATGCCAGCTCCTGCTGTGCTGAGGTGACGCTGCTGTTGTGATGCAGCATTAGTCCATGGTGACAGAAAAGCAAGCCTGGCTGTGCTGTGGGACAGCTTTAATACCTTGTTATGAGCCTGTTCATAGATGCAGAACTCCAGGGAATCCCAATAAAGCATGAATGGAAAAGCCTGCCCATCCCCTGCTTTCTCTCTCTACCCTTTTTTCCCTCTTTTCTCTGAAAGAATCTTTCATTTTGTGAGAAGACTTGTGTGTAAGTTTCCAGTTCTCTTTCTCAAAGCCTTCTTTTAAGCTGCTTTATATGTGGTGTTATATCAGCTGGCAAACAAATAGAGATCCAGAGACTGCCTGATATTGAACCCAGATTTGGCTGGGAAGCCAGAGAAGTCCTGTACCTCAGTCTCCTTACTAGCCTGTGGCTCACTCTTAGGTTTTTTCCCTTTTTATTAAACAAAAGAGGGAGTGAACTGTCGTGTGGTTCCCCCTCTTATTCGTCCTCTCTTTTAACTTCTGACATTGTTGTCTACTGAATTACAGTGATAGATCACTTTAAACTGCCGTGTATGTATTAGGAGGAAGCATGTGAAGGGCATGCTCTCTCATCTCTGCCTAAGATACTGTCATGTATAAATACTTAAGATCTGCAGTCATCTGCAGATAGTTCCCATATCTAGCATTGAAGCTTGCACTTTGGTCCCATTTTAGAGCAGCAAAGGTTCGGAGTGACTAAGCTGTGGTCTATTTCTCATGGCCCCAGTGCCAGCCCCTATGTAGAATATGCAATTTCCTTCCTCACTTGCTTTTCAGAAGTATACAGTCCCACTGATAACAATTGCTTGCGTACAACACCTTCACTGCCACAGAGCCGTCACACGGCCACGCATAGATTCCCAAGCAGGGTTTATACCTTGGCAGTTCTAGGAGATGTCCAGCTAGCATCTATCTTGGAAAATCGCTTTCTATTCACCTGCTGTAAATACCTTCATACACCACTGCAAAATCAGTTCACTTCCTGCTTCATTTCCTGTCTTTCTATGTGCTGGCATTGTATGGAGGAGCTCACAAGAGAAAAGGGGAAGCCTGTGAATGCAGCAGGCTATCGTGGATCAGACAGCAATTACCCAAGAGATGTGGCAGATCACACAGGGCACGTGCTCTGAATCACTCAGCTTCTGACAAGGGCCAACACTATATGCTACAGGCGTGCTTCCTGGTGTATGGTTATTTTCAGTATGATCCTGTCTTTGGGGCAGCTGTCCTCTCCTCACTGAAAGTGAGGTTAGGTGACTGCTAACAATTATTATCCTTACAGGGGGAAATGTCGATGTACAGCAGAAGCCTCCAATCCATGTTGCTCTGCTCAAGGAAGGAATATCCATCCCCTGCGAAGTCATCTTCCCTTACATGCCGAAATACACTAAATTTTCGATCTGCTATTACTGGATTAATTCACTGCATCAGAAGACATCTATCTATAGTAGGTTGGAAAATGTAGCTATTCCTTCTGGAGAAGAGAATAAGACTGCTGCCTTATCTTACGACTACATAATCATGCCGCTTGAAAACACCTCTTCTACTGGCACGTACTACTGCGAGGTCAAATGGAATGATATCCAAAAAGTGGGAAAGGGGGTGTTTGTCCTTGTTAGAGGTAAGTGAACAACCAGAAAGGAAGGGCAGGAGGTTAAAAATCAGCTGGATCTGGCTGAAAACCTGATCTTTGCTCTTCTTTTTCTACCCAAATATGCTATGAAGTCAGGTATGAATAATGCTTTATGCCCAATACTTAACTGCCATCAGGGTTGAATGCACTTGGCACAGGTGACCTGTGCTGCTGTTCCCAATGCACAGATGGGGACATGAAGATGCAGTAATTTATATCTGCCCTGCCACAGCCTCCTAGGTGTCAAGATCTATCCAGGGAGCCTGGGCACTGGGTCAGATGGTTCTTTTAGGTGCCAGTGTTCAGGAGACAGTGTGGTTTGTTCTTCAGCCGTGTGACAGAGGCAGCTGATAAGGTCAGTCATTAGGTTGCTTGCTGTAATCACATGTACAGGTTCAGCATGCTCAGTTTTAGGGGCTCACGAACAGATTATGGACTTACCGACATGCCTCCCTCTTTTCCATTTGGTACAAGGAGTTGGTTGGTCTGTTAATGAGCACACTGGAAAGCAGAGGAAAGCTTGATGCAACGTAAAAGGAATGTTAAAGAAAAGTGGTAAGGATGTGCATTACTGACTGTTGGATTTGAAGAACTTGTTAATGTAAATGCAAAGAGGCATGATGAAGTAGCTTTGCTATACTGGTCAGAGGATGCCTACAGTACCCATCCTCTCAGTTCGTGTGGCCTGTGTGCTTTCCACCATCTTTCTCCACCTGTCACAAAAGACCTTTGCCAGCCTTTATCTACCAAATTTCTTGGCTCTCATAGTTATGTCACCTTCCTCTGTGAAGTAGAGCTGCTTTTACCTTGTGTTTTCCATGTGATTCTGCAGCTGCACCCTGCTCTGTGTTCAGTCAGAGTATGTTTTGAAGGGTGTGTGCATTTCTGCCACCGTATTCTGCACTCCTGTATTTTAGTTGTCTCAAGGCTCTTTCTTTCCAGGGTTAAAAATACAGCAGGGTTGTAACTTCCACTCACACTGTGAACCTTTTGCCTCCTTTCTTACAGATACAGGGTACATAAATACCTCTTATGAGTGGGAAATCCTTGTTACCCTTACTGTTCTTCTTGCTGTATTGAGCATCACTGCAACAGCTCTGCTTCTGTGGAAAAGAAAGGCAAGTAATTACCAAACAAAAAGCAATACCTGACCCATTCTAGGAATTAATCCCATTTGCTTCTAACTTTGCTGAATTGGAAGTCCCCGTGCTGAAATTTTCCATGCTGGGTGTCTGATCCAGTTTATTTTCTTACGTTTGGGTTTTCTGAGAAGAAAAGGTTACAGGAAAGACAAAAACGAGTAAGTGATTTGTCCATTAAAGAAATTCTGGTAATCATTTTGACTACAGCACGGTCCGCTTTAAAGCGAGGATTTGAAGCAGGGCAAGAAGTCACACTAGAAGTGTGCTGGCCCTGAGAATATTCAAGGAGATGTAGCCTTGTTGATGGGATTTTGGAGAATTGCGGTTTCTGCATACTCAGTCGTGGCTTTTGTCAATTTACCACTTCAGCTGTCTAAAACCCCTGTGAAGGGGCCAGTTATTCAAGTAATGTCCTGTGCACCCAAGCAGGTCTGTTACAACCCTGATGGCAAGACTTTTCCTTTTTCTAATCCTCTTTCAAGATGGAGGTTACTCTGTTTCAAGGAGACCACAGCTGCATTCCTGAGCTAGGGCACCACAGAATTAATAATCTGCAGTGTAATGGGGATGGGGGCCAAAGCCTTGGGCATCTGTTTAGCAGAGAAAACATTAAGAGACAGAGTGAGAGGGGAAGGTCAGGACAAGGATCCCAAGGAAGCCTGCGTGGAAATTACAAATAACTGGGGGAAAAAAAAAAAAAAGATGGAGGAGGATCGGACTATACAATCTCCAGTGACACCTTCCATCAGCAGTGATTCTGTGAGGCTGGAAGAATGAGCCTCAGGGAGGAAATTGGCTCTGGAATCTGGAGTGAGGAAACACTAGGAGGATCTTAAGACTGGATTGACAGAGCCCCATCAGAGAGCAGACTAGTGTCCCAGGTTGGGACCAGCTGGATAAGGAAGTGGAAGCTGGGAAGCTGAGGGCAAAGGGGATGCCAGGAGTGGGTAAGAAAGGATTTGGAGAGTGGGAGAAGAAAAGCCAAAAGCAGAACTGGAAGATCTGGATGAGATGGGCCCTGTAGAAAGACCTCTGGAGTCATGATATTGGGATCCCTGTTGTTTGGGGGAAACCTACTGCTTCTAGTACTGCCACCCTCAGGTGTTCAAATAGCATCATCTCTATTCTTCCAGAGATCTCAAGGCTGGCTTAAAAATACCCTTAAGTCTTTTAGAATGGAATTTGCTATTGTTGTTTTCTAGGTAGAGTATACCCCGTAACTCCTTTGAGCTGCTCTCTGCCACCACAACAGCAGACTCTCTGCATGCATTTTTATGTGGATGCTGTGCTGACTGTACAGTCCTTTGACTCCAAGGAGCATCAGGCTTCAGCACACACAGTCACAGATCATGAGGTTGAAAGCAGAATGGTAGCAGTTGGCAGCCCAGCTAATCTCGTGAGATTTACCTTGTAGGCAGTCTGATGCAGGGGAAGGAGTGTAAGAGGCAGAGGGAGTGGGCTGGGGACAGGCCCCCATATCTGTTTGCCTAGACAGTGTCTCTGTGGGGATGAGGAGGGGAGGAACTGTCACAACTCACCAATTGGCATCTCTGGGTTTTAGGTGGGTCAGCAAATCTCAGACTTATGGCCTCTCCTTGGGGTTTGAAGAGATTGTGCAGTCATTACATTTGCCCTCCTGCAGAACACAGCCCATATTTCTCACCACAGCTTGCTCAGACCTGCTGGTTTAAAAATGTTTATCTTTAAGAGAAGCTATTTAGCATCCTCCTTAGTTACTAATGGACTGGAAAGCAGTTTGTCGTTTTCATGTGATGTGAATATAATCATCCCACTTCTTTCTGAATTAGAACAGAGATACTTAGCAAAGCCTTCTGCCTTTTCTGCCTCTTCTCTTGCTTGCTGAGCAGGGCTAACCCTTCTATGTGTGTGAATGGAACGTGTTCTAGGAGAACTCATCTGATGCAAGAAACATTTCAGATGAAGGGACCTTCTTCCTTCAACTCTGTGCTGGACTTGTGCATTAATGTATCACTGACTATATGTCACCATTAATGATTGTCTGGCGCTCTTCTGTAGACTCTGTGTATTAGGAAAAGCTTCCCTGCCAAATCCTGATAAAAGTAATTGCATTTTGCCTCTGTGAAATTCCTCTCTACAGTATGACCAGGGCTCTGCTTTACTCCTTGTCCCATAGCATTGTTCTGTGCTGTTAAATACATGCACTCTTCAGCCGGTAAGGTTTCAGTGGTGAAAGTGCTTTATATGTACACACAGAGTCCAGTTCTCCTTTCCACTGCTCCAATGTAAGTCACTGGACTCTACACTTAACCCTGTGGTGAGGAAAGTAACCAGCATGCGTTGTGCAGATACCGCCAGCAATCTTTCCTGTGGAAGCGTTCAGGAGGTGTGCAGACACCTGGCTTTGATATTACATTGGTCATTTTAGCTTTGGGGAGATGTGGTTTTCTCCTAATGTGTCATTCGATGTCTTGTCCTGAGCAGGTGTTGTGCCCTAGAAGGAACCAGGCAAATATCCTGAGACAGAAGGTGGAAACACAGCTCCCTTCTGCCAGCCCACCACCACCTCCTGTCTATGACGTGAGTACCAGAAACACCCTTCATCCTTTCTGTCTACATTATGGTACAACCCTTCTTTTCCCTGCCATGCTACAGTCAATGCCAGTATCATGATGTGAGCCATAAGCAGTACCTTCATACCAGCCTGGTCTTGGTGACCTTGCCCTGCTTAGCTTCTCTCAGGACTGGATGTGTCTCCATCGTCTCCATCCCCGTCTCAGTCATGACCTCCCTAGTGCCCAAGCCTTGCCCCATGCCCTGCTGAGCAGCACCCTTTCCTCTGCCAGCAGCACAGAGCAGGAAGTATGGGCCCAGGGATGGTTCCTGGTGGAAGAGGTAGAAGGGTCTCCAAAGGTCAGGAAGGAAGAGGGACTCTCAGCCCCACTTGGTACTGCAGAGTGTCTCAAAGACACATCCTTCCTAGCTGGAGAATGGTGGCTCAGGAAAGGGGCAGAGAGACATGCTCCCCTGAGCAACCCCAGCTGTTTTGAGTTTCTGCTGTGGCAGTGTCACAGACCACTGCAGTCCTGAGCAGGCACACTAGCTAGCAGGGGGAAATGGGCAAGAAGAAAGAAAAGGGAGTTTCTTTCTTTAATCATTTCCGTTTTCATTGCATAGGATCTCCTTCTCCATTTCCCGAACTGAGGAATGCTAACTGCTGCTGCTCCTTGAGCCCAGTAGCCGCAGTGTCATAGGTAGTAGGATTGAAGTGACTCCCCTGAAATGTCAGGCCAAGACCTCAGCTACCTCAAGTAACCATGACTCCTAATCCCATTTACAACCTGTCCAGCTCCATTTTAGATGGATTCCTTTTTCTCCTTTTACTCCCATGGAATGGCTGCTCCACTAAGGAGGGAAGGGTTTGTTGTTTTTTTTTTCTCTAGTGATCTGTGGAACCAACAAGGAGGAGTAAAATGAAAGTGAGTAGAGAAGGATGTTGCCTGAATATTAGGAAACCTTTCTCTCTGTGAGGTCTATAAGGGCTGGAAAAGTCTCTCCAAGGAAAACCTGTGAGCTCTGCTGCATTAATCATTTAAACTAAACAAAGCGAAGCTCTGGAGAATGTACTATACACAGAAGCAAAGCTCTGCCAGGGAGGCAGGAGACCTGATCGGGGGCAGATACCTACAGGAGGATGGATCTGCCCCTTCTCATTCTCACTCTGTGGGTGGGGGCACCATTTTGTGGCCCTTTAATTTTTGGAGTAGCAGTTTAAAAGAGAGCACTATGTATTGCGTGTGATATGTTTATTCTGGGCAAAAGGCAATGCTTTGAGGTTGCAGGTTATAAACCTTTTCATTTGTATCAAGTAATTTTTTTTTTAATTCAGGCTTATAAAAATCCGAATGGGTAGTTTCCTGCTGAAGTGGATGATTTCTGCAAGGAGACAAAAAAAAATCAAATCCATTTCTCGCTCAGTCGGCCTCGTCATGCATCCTTAGCTCCATCTTAATTACATGTTTCATCATGTTGTTCCGTTCAGGCTCCACTAAGGCTAATATAGCAAGCCAGCAGAGCCAGCCTTAGGCACAGGCAATCCCAGGAGCTGGCTGGGCCCCTGTGCTTGCGGCAGCCCTATGGACCTGGCCCAACCAGCCTTCCTGTGAAGCCTGTTAACCACACACCAGCTGTGCAGGGCTCCTGGCCAGCCCGGTGTGGAGGGCAGGTGGCTTGGCCCTCTTTGGCAGGGCTGCAAGCAGCCTGGGACCATCTCCTGCACACTGTGGGGTACGAGTCTGCCCACTGGAGTTTCGTCTGTTGAGGAGCAGCTGCTGCAGTGGGGGGGGCTCAAAGCAGCAACTCCCACTCCAGACAAGGCACATGGTGAGAGTAGGGCTGTGATTTGGAGAGCCATGGGCACAGCCCTGCGAGGCATAAGGGGAAGGGGGGAGAGGGAGTGAGAGTGCTGGGATGGAAACCTGCATTGGATGGACCCTCAGGACAGGCAAAGGGAATAAAAAGTTGACAAACCTGATTTCCTTTGAATGATAACTCTGGTGCCCCACTGCTAAATTTTGTGCCCCACTGCTAAACCCAGCCCTACAAACTGAAACTGGGGGGGTTGTTAAAATCTATTGGTAGGTGTTGAACTCAGTGCTTAATTCACGGGGAGGAAAAAAATCTGTGATCAGCTTTGGGGTAATCTAAGGCAAGGAAAAAAAAGGAAGGACAAGTGAGAAGTACCTCCCAGTGATGAGATAAAGAAGGAGGTCAGAGATCGGGGGCCTGGACAGGAGGCCAGCACATGCCAGCTATGCTATCTGTGTGGGAAAGCAAGAGGCTGGAGTCTGGAGAAAAGTCAGGTCAGGGAACCAGAGTGTCCTTGCAGGCCTGAAGCTGGGAGCAGAAGCAAGAGGAGGCAGCGCTGGACATCAAAGTAACAGATGCCGTTGGAACTGGCTGGCACAGCTCATTAAATGCTCTGTGTTATCCTAGATGGTAGCTAGGATCGTCCCTGGTGTGGGAAGGGTCCTAACAGACCTTCTGCAAAGCTGTCCTGCTGAACATTCCTGGGAGCAAATACCCTCCCCAGGGTGGTGCCGCTATTTACCTTGTGGTCCCTGGGGTGGCTGTATGCAGTGAAAAGCATACAATGTAGCAAAAGGCCTGGTAATAAGGGGGCAGCTGGGGACCCACTTTGTTCTCTCTATAGTCCTTCGTTGACCTCTCTGTCCTCCTGCAGCCATAGAGTAGCTCTACCTCACTGCCCAGAACCAAACCTGTATATCCTCTGCCTTCCAGCTTAGCTGCTTAGTTAACGAGCAGCTTGGAAATAACAATCCGAGGGACTTGTTTCATCTGCTTTACACTTCAAACAAGCTTTTTTGAGCAGCAAACAGAACTCCTGCAGTGCAGGTGCAGTCAGGTTCCAGAGCACAGGAGCTTTTCCAGGTGTGAGGGAGACAGGAGGCTGCTCAGGGATAGGAAAGCATCTGTCAGCAGGGAGGAGAGTGGCCTGTGTGCCTCCACTGTGACACTCGCAGGTGATCAGTGACCAAGTAAAAGTAATTAACTTGCAAATGGAGGTTGGAGACACGAGCTCTCCAACTGACTGAAAAGGACCAGCATTGTTAACAGCCTCCATAGGAAGAAGGCTTGTAGAGGGAAGGGAATCTTTTTTGGCGGTTAAGCACTTTCTTGCTTGCAACTGGCTTCAGACTGGAGTAGAGAAAGAGGCTGTCCTGCCAAGGGGACATGGAGCCAGGCTTCTGGAAGCTCAGCAGGCAAGACAAGGTCCTCACTGTGAATATTACAAAGAGAATTGAAAATGAGGAGGGGAGATAGAATTTTCTCTGCGCACATATGCACATGCAAGTAGTGGGGATGTCTGAATAGGCAAAGCAGGTTTTTGGGAGCAGGAGGCAGACAGATGAAATAATTTGACTGTTTCCAGAGTAGCACTGGGAATGTGAGAGCCGTGTGGTGCCCCATTCACTGTGGCAAACTCATGTCTGGGTGCTTGTTTATTTCGAGGCCCACTCCCCAGTGCTGCTCCTCTACCCTCTGGTCCTGTTCAGCGCAACATCCTGCTGGCCATGATCCTTAAAGATGCTGAGCGTTTGCAACTCTGGATGAAATGATGAGGGTTCAAGTGATTGGCAGCCCCCAATGAAGCCTCCGTGTATTGCTCATCCTTCTCACTGCGTTACAGGGCGCCTTGCTCTCTCCACTAATACCATCTGCCCCTCTTGCAGCCGGAGCTCCTCCCATCTTCCTGTTGCCAGAGAAACAGCCACCTTGGCAACCTGCTGTCATCCTTGAAACACACATGGAAAAGTCCTCCTGATTGTTATGTTTGATCCTTCAGGCAGATCTGGAATATCACTCAAACTGACATGCATCTCCTGTGACACGATTACCTGGGGGACAATGGGTGCATATGCATGCAGGGCGTGTGTGTGTTTCTCTGCATAGCTGTGTGGGACCATGGTAATGTTTGAGGGCCTGGGAGCATACAGATTTTTTTATTATACTTTGCTCACTCGAAGAAGAAAGGAGAGTTCTGGCTTGGGAAAAAACCTCAGACAATAAACAGAAATGGTGTTTATTTTCAACAGCCTCTGTGTTTTAGGACCCCCAGCCTCTCCCGTTTTCTCACCTTTGTGTCCCCAGAATAACCACGAACAAGAGCTTGTGGTTGTCAGGCACCTAAACAGTCTTGGGTGATGCAGAGCACTGCCCCTTACCTGTGGTCCCCCTGGTGCACAACATTGTTCCATGTGGCAAAGGGGTCTTTATTCTGCATTCTGGGACAATTTTGGAGCAAAGGGAGGCAGGGGCATTGGCATTCTTCTCCACTGCCTTACACAGGGTAGGTAACATCAAAGCCTGTCTCTGTAAGCTTGAAAAAAATATGATGCAGCTGCACTGTAGGGATTTCAGGGAAAAAGGATTTTCTGTTTGTCCATGTTAAGGTCAGTAACTTCAAAATTTTGGAGATGGCAGATTCCTAAAAAATGTCAGGTATGAGATAGGGAACAACCCTGATGCCTTAGGTTTTAACTTTTATATTTTTTAAATCCTGTACTGCCTAGTGTGTAACTCTGAAGTTTCCTGTGGCCTGTTAGCTGCTGTTCTCTCGTGGTGGTTAGACATAACAAAGCCTCTCTAGGTTTGCTCTTCAAGGACACCTCGATTGTCCCAGGCCCCAAAATGTGTAAACAAAAAGCCTTTGAAGAGGACGGGCAAACTTGGGGTAATTACATCATTAAATAATATGATTAAGTTATAATTGGAGAATTAACGTTGATATGCAAATGGACCAAACTTCTAAAAGTGTGAAGAACCTGTGACCTAGCATCCATCTTGGGTGTACCTTTTGACTGCCCAAGGTGTACCTTTGAAGGTCCTTCAAATAAATACTTAGTTTTATTCTCTTATTCTTGTCTAGCATCTCTTTTCAGGTAGCCACATCAAGGCATCAACCCAGGGGATAATTAGTTGTCTTAAACCTAAGTATTTTATTTGACCCCTACTTTCTTCTCTCTTCTCTGTGCAGAGCCTGGATGTGCAGCAAGTTGATGTCTATTCTAGCCTCGAGAACAACACAAACAACCTATCACACAAAAAGAATCCTCCAGGGAAGGTAAGGGCCAGGGCTGTGTTTTTGGAAAGTTCCCATATGCCTTGGGCACAGGGGGAAAGAAACCCCACACAATCCCATCCCTTACTAGCAGGCAGTAAATGTGTCTCAAATCCCATCAAAAGGGGAAAACAGGGTGTGGCATGCACTCACCAGCTGGGCTGCACATGTAGCCTATCTTCCCTCTTCCAGCAGAACCCTGGCTCCTGCAGCTCTGCCGGTTCTGGCACTCATGGTTTTGTGCAGATGCTTTGCTGTATGATGCGTGCTGAAAGGCATTGAGGGGTTTGGGATCACTGTTCCTTCTGAACAAGATGGGCATTCATGAACAGTTGGGCAGGTGCTCGTCCCATTATTTCCCTTTCCAGATTATTTAGGCAGCTGAGACATCCTCTGGGCTGAAGGGATCTGTGCACCAGCAGCAGACCCTGAACACAACTTTCCTCTCACCAGCATTAAGAATTTGAAAGCCATTTCATGGTAGCAGAAGCTAAGATGGTTTGAGCAGAGGCTGGGCTTATAAAATCTCTGCTGTCAGCTCTTGTGTTCAGGAAGAGGCAGTGTGGGTATGTTTTGGATTTGGATCTTCTTGTTGGGCTGAGAATTGTGAGTGAGAGACAAGGAACTAAATTCACTCACAATGAAAATAGAGGCAACTAGGAATATGCAGGTGTAAATTAGTTGTGGGGGCCACGTGAAGCACATCAGAGGCCCACACAGCCTTCTACCCTGCCTTTGGCAGGCATCAGCTGTTTCATATGGACAAAACTTGCATCAGGCACCCCAGGGAACATTTCCTTCCTGTCCTCAGAACTTTATTTTTCTTTTCTTCTCCAGACCTCTTACCTGCTTAAAAAATATATTCTTTTCCAATGCTAGAAAATGCTCCTGAAAAATGTCTGCTGCTTCCTCCCACTAATGTTGTATTGGGGAGAGCTCCCCAAGTTGCACCATCCCTCTCTTTTATGAAGGACAGTATTTTCCAGTGTCCAAGACATTTTCACAACCCCCACCTTTTAGGAAAAGGTGGTCTAAAATCAAGCAGGCCCCTTTGTGTCAGAGCTACTTGCCAAGTGTTCTGGTCCTGTGGCCACTGGCCTCCTGCAGTTACTGCTGTGGCACCACCATGGTGGTGGTAGCAAAAGCAGTGGCAGGTCCCTGACTACTGAGGGGAAGGATGGGTTGTTCTTTATAGGCTTGTCTTATAACATGCCCTGGAAAAGACAGCATCCCTGCATTTGTGTTTTGCTGCATTTTGAATTAGATGGATAGGGTCCCTCTTTCTGATCCTCTTTATTCTTCTGTATACCTTTACCAGCTGTCCCCTTTGAAATGATTCAGTCTGGATGGTAAGATGAAGTATGTGTGGGGTTTTTCCCTACCAGGAATCTGTCTGGGCTATGCTGAGTTGCTTGTGTGGCCCACACCATTCAACTGCTCCTTGGAGGGACAGAGGGTCTGTAAAACAGAGAAGAAACAAAGCAACAGCAGAGGAGCATCTGTGTGTGAGTGGGTCTGGAGCTGGCAGTCTCGGCTAGGGTGGGGTAAAGGCCAAAGCAGAAATGGGAGAAAGAGAGGAGAAAGCAAAGAGGGGATGGGATGAACTCTCACACGGAGAGCAGACAACTCCAAGTGTCCTCAGTTCTTGCGCTGGTCTGAAGGAAGGCAAGTGTGAGTGGCAGGATCCCATGAGCTCAGCACTGGAGAATTTGCACTATCCATTATGGTTGCAAGCACCTTGATAAACTTCCCTCAGTCATCCTGGGCTGTGACCACCTGAGACAATTGTCCTCCAGCTGTCTCAGCCCAGCCCTTGCTGCAGGATGCTGCACCTAGAGGGGGACCTGTAAAGGGAATCAGAGCAGAAACCTTTGAAAGGAGCATTTGCATGCTGTCACTCTGGACTGACGGCCAATTTGGATAGTGAGGGGTTAATCCTGCATGCTTTGGAGGTGCTTCCACTCAGCACTTTTGTAGTGTTTCCCTTTGGTGGTGGCAACAGAGAAAATGCTAGTGTAGGTAGGGCTTAGTTCAGCCGGTGGCATTTCAGCTGCTTGCTGTGTAACCTTGCTTACAGCAGGCCTGTGCCACACAGCACTTAAAATATCAGTCTGTCAGCGCCTTGTCTACACAAGGAATGGTCGTGAGGAATAGACTCAACTGTTGAAGAAACAGGATTGAGGAGGTCAGGGAATTCCTCCTTCACAGAATCCAAAGTGATTTATTTTCTGACTGAGTCCAATTTTCCCTCCCCTCCCTGTCTGACAGTTTTTTTGGGGAAGAGTGACTAGTAAAGGGGGCATCTTTATCCCTTGGGCTGGATTAGTCACGTTCGTCTCTGGTGGAGCAACATTTCTCACTGTAGTGGCTTCTGTTTCAGCAGATCACTTATAGCCATTTCTAACAGAACAAACGTCAGTGTCTGCTTATTAAGAATTAATTCATCATCTTTGAATAATTTTCCTCCATTTCTTTTTTCTCCTTTTCATCATTCTGCAGACACCTAAGAAGCAAGAAACTCTAGAAGAATCCTCTGATACATTGTATGAGAATATCTAACAGGGAAGATGTCTGACCCTATGTGGACCAGACATCTTTCTGTATGGCAGAGCTACTCTCTTACATCCCAGATGAGATGCAGATACATGCAGAGATCCACAGTGACTTCAGAGCACAACCACGAGGGAATTGTGAACCCCTGGCTCCTTCTAAACTGCCCTTCATTAACAACAGAATGTATCTGTTAAAATCCCTCGGGGCTCAGTCTGCATTGATGCAGCAAAGCTATTTTACAGCAAAGCTGTTTGATGCAAAAGAAAAGCTGCTTTTGTCAAGCACTTATCTTGGGAATGGGCAGTCTGTGAAGGTTTCTCTCACCTGCCCCGGCTGAAATACTTAACTCTCGATCCTCTGCAAGTGGTAGGACAATCCAGAAACCTCTCTGCTTGCTGGCTTGATGTTCCGATCCTGACCTGCAGCCGTCCATCTGATCCTGTACTTGTGGCTTTACCGAAATGGCCATCAAGACTTCATGCATAGTTTAACCGGATCCAAGCATCCACCTGCCCGTTTTCCGTTTCTCAGGAACCCCACAGCAAACACGCTTTCTCATAATCTGCTAATCCCATCAAGTAGTCACAGATGCCTGCTGTGACCTTACTCGGGCGACTCAAATCAGTGCCTCCAAGTAAATGCTTCCCCTTCAGCAATATCAGCAGTACGGTGAGGACTGAATGCACTGACAGAGATAAAGGCAGAGAAAAGGAACACAGAGAAAATATCCCTTCCTGACAACGTCTCAGTAACAGTGCCCATTCCAGAACAAGAAGGAGGAACAAGGAGGTGGGAACGTGAGGAAACTCCCTTGCTGGGGCTGCAAAAGCCAAGCGGGTCTGGGGCCAGGCTCCAGCCCACAGAAGTCCAAGCGGAGCTCTGCAGTTTCCTTTTCTTCTTGGCAATGGGCATTGTTATCACTTGGGATTTTGAGCCTCTGTGGGAGTGGGCATGGTACCTCTGCCCCACCAAAACCAATAGTTTGCCTTTGTTTCAGCTGGCCGCTGTAAAGAGTATAAAGCTTCTTTACCCCCCCACCATACATTATTGGCCAGGGAGATCAGTTCTGAAACTTGGAATGACTGGAGGAAGGAGGAGGGAGACCTTAGAAGTGAACTTTCTATTCAAATTCTTTCTCCCCTGTCAGCTGGAACTTGCCTACCATTTGTGCTGATGCATATTCCAGTTCTGATAGGGAAGAAGTTACATTAAATATCCGTATAACACGATCAAAACAGCGGATCAAAAAGCTGAGGCTGTTTTATCCAATTTTAAAAAACAACAATGAAATAACAACCAAACAAAACCAACCCAAAATAAGAATATGCAGCATAACTTGAGAGGAATCATAGAAACCTCTTTAAAGAAGATCAAATTAAAACTGAGCTCCAGGGTCATAGGACCCTCTCTAGCTGAAGATAATGTTGCCATGTATCAGAGATAGAGGCTATGGAAAATGTCTCCGGGGCCTCCAACCTTCCTATACTATGTTTAAAGAGATAATCCGCTTATTGCTTTGCTCTTTTTATTAGAAGAGATTTCAAACATGCAGTTTGGACTTTCTTTAACCACAGAAAAATGCTCTTTCTCTTCCCAGTGCTGAGAAATTCATTTCAGAAAAAGCAATGAATGGACAGCATGGCTTATTAGACCCATTTATAATTTGTTAAGTGATCACAACAATTATAAATATTTTTGATGCAAAAAGTTTTAGATTTTACTAATATGACCAGGAAACATTTGTGTTCACAGAAGAATTTACAGAGGGTTGTAGAGGTATAATGATTCCTTTCCCTAACAAATTTGAAGAAATGATGAGATGAATTATAAATATGTTGCAGTATGGCGATAAAATATTCAGCAGATGCTGGTAGATTAGATGAAAAGTAAAAACTTTCAAAATAATGATGCTTAGCTTTTGTGTTTTGTTTTTTAAATTTTATAAATGCTAAAAATACTGGGTGCTACTGGAAATTTCCTGGCAAAGATCTCTCTGCAGTGAGTTGATTTGTCTTGTGCTTCTGTTACCTTTTTAAGTAGCATGTTTCTTACATTTATGCCTGAACAATTCTATATATTAAATAGCCAAAGCTGTTTAAAATAAAACATGAGAGAAAGAACAGTATTTGGAATGGAAAATGCTATTCTAGAACAGTCAATGCCAAAGTACTGGAAGAATCACACCAGGTTTTGATCAATTAAATGAAAAAGTCAGAATTTTCAAGAAACACTGTCAAGTGCAGGGATTTGGGCTGTGTGCCAAACCTTGTCAAAGTCAGGGTGGGGGTTGCTGTGTTGATTTCAATGGCTTTCGTGTTGGCCCTGTGAGCAAGGCTAAAATGCCGCTGCATGAGAAAAGGGAAGTTTAAAGCTATGTAGCCACAATCTAAAATCACTTCTTTAGCATCATGCACCATGGGCAGCCCCGGCCACTGTGTATGTGTGTGAGAGAAAAGCATAAAGCAGAAGTCTATGAGAGCAGGGTTGTTTTTAAATGGTATGGAGTTTTCCAGGGTGGTATGAGGAAATGCCTGAAGGCATAGGTAGAGGAGACTAGGAAATACAATTTATATAATATTGGTATAGCTACTTTGTAGCAGAGATTTGCTCAGGGAAAAGGCAGTCATTTGATCTTTTTGTTGTCATTCGGTCTTTTTGTCTTACCTGTCTCTGTGGCCCATGAGAATAGGTGCAGAAAATGAGTATTACTAGCAAGAGGAAACGTGATCATTTCTAAGTGCTAGGCAATTGGGGGGAAAAAAAAAAAAAAAGGAAATGATGGATCAGTTTCCCCAGCTCCACAAATGTGAGAAGCAGTGACTGGCTTAATGTGTTCACCCTATACATTTTGCTTTAAACTGAGTGCTGAAAATGGATTCCTCTTAAAAACTGTGTCTCTAAGGGCCTCAGCTACCCCCCGGATGCTGCTGTTATGCAGAGCAGGCTCCCTGCTTATAGTGGTATAACCTTTGATTCCCAGGTGTTGAATTATCCTTTTCTATTGACAGGATTTCAGGGAAGCGAAGACCTGTTATCAAAGTAAGCAGTGGTGTGAGGCAAAAATGCAGTGCCTGCCTTCTTCTAAAGGAGGTGCTGTGTTAGGACTAGGATCCTTTGCCCTCTTCACCAGGCCCGAGCCTTTGGTCCTGAGAGTGCATTGCTGCAAAGGATATTGATAACACTGAGGGCATCTATACCTTTTATATGGACTCTTTCATAATGCTTTACAGCAAATCTTCATTTGAGAAGGCAAAAACCAGAATGCACTTGAGAGGTTTTTTGGTTTGATCTTTTTCTGCAGATGACGAGCTCTTGCATGGGTGCTGTTTTGTCGTACGAAACAGTGCAAACTATATTTTGGCTTTATCTACAGATAAGACCTTACTGTGGTGGATAACACCAGTGAAACACGTCCAAAGTGTTTTCTTCATCACTTCTGTCTTCTCTTCTTTAGCCTTCTCAAGGGTGTCTCTACTGCAAATCATCTCTAAATACCCAGCTAAGGCTGGTTCTTTATCAAGGGAAGTGCTTGACTGAACATCACCCAAGAAAAATGGTTATTATGGCTCTAGTTTGCACTGCTGTCCTACCCAGCAGCGCCCAACAGGTGTGCAAGTCTCGGCCAAGGGCTGGGATCTCTTGTTCCAGCTGGGCTGTCTCTTGGAAAGACTTGGTGTTTCTTCAGACCTTGGCCATGCAATATTATGACCCTGAGACAAGGATTTAGGGAAGGCAGTGAGTGAAGCCACCAGATGGTGCCCTAGGTCCTCTCTGCTCTCTTTCCTGTCCCCTGTGTGCCCACATGCCCCCGCCAGCTTCCCCGGCAATCCCCAGACCACAGACTCCCTGGGGATGGGCAGCTACAGCTGTGCAGAACATCCCCAGCCATGACTGTCTTCTACCCCTGGGGCTTGTGACTCTGACACTCCCCAAAGGTCTGCGCCATGGCCCAAGTGCCACCAGCACCTGTGAAGAGATGGGGACAGTACAGGCTCCCCTCTTTTGCATCCATAGAGCAATGACTTTGTCAGATACCAATGTCTTGGCATAGGGCTACCCATGTGAGGGACAGGAGAATGGCTGCTGACACCATCATGGTCAGAGTGGCATCTGAAATGCAAAATTAGCCAGATGTTGGGAGCTGCTTACAATTGTCACCACCTTCTTTCACCATTTGGAAATGGCATCTTGTCTTGAGTTTGGGAAAATTTACTGTGTGTCCGTGGTGAAAGAAATCCTTTGCACCATATGTTGCTTTTCTTCTTTACTATGTCAGGAAACTGATGAAGGCTCAGATATTGCTCTTTCTGTGTTTTGGGATTCTGTGGTGGTCAAGATTTGCAATGCACAGTGAAGTATCATTGAGAGTTTATAAAGAAAAAGGAGCAGCTCAGAGAGCATCAGTGATCTCCAAGAGAAGAGAATAAGGTGAACCTTAAGCATCTTCTCTTGCTTGATTCTAGAGCAAGCCAGTCTCCACTTACTGTGAGGGATGAAATGTTTTTCTTTGTTAATGGTAAAGTAGAAATGCAGATTACTATCAGTAACTGGTATGTCACTAAGTCCTTCACTATTAATAATCAGGCTTGTGAACCAATGAAATGTGTTGCGAGCTGTGGATCTTCAAGGTTCACAGCATCTGTGCATCACAGAGCTGCAACTACACAGCTACCTGGGGACAAAGTGTGATGGTGCTTTGACAATACCAGGCAGGTTCCAGGTAGAAAGTGACACGGAGGAGAAGCCACCAGCTTCTGAGGCAAGGACTGTTTCAGTGCAATGGGAGGGCTCCCATTCCAGGAGGAAATCTTTCTCGCTAGCTGATGAACCTCTCCTAGAGCTCCTCTTTTCCTTCAGCTTTTTGAAATATGTGAGTTGTGTTGTATTGCTCTAGGCCACATGAAGATTTGGATATACAGCTGGTAGGGCCGGGCAGGTCAGCCACCCTGCTTTAAGGAGTTAGGATGTAATTATCCAAATTGGAACAGGGTGAACATGAAAAAGCTAACATATGGGCTTCTTCAAAACGTTATGTCTTTTAATAACCTGTCAGGGCCTCTGGTTTCTATCCCATCTGAAAGATTCATCTGCCTACAATTTTGTGCAATGATATCTGAGCACTTCCAAGGGTAATAATTGTATCCAAAATACCTGTGGCACAGTGAGCTTCCCTCCCTTGTGAGAGAATTAGTGCTGTAATGCCCGTCATGGTGCTTTTGGCGCTGACACGTGCTGTTAAAGGTTTCAGAAGTTCTTGCAAGACTCAGTATGTCATTTCAGCTTCAAGCATGGAAAAAAAGGAGACTCAGGAGCTTAAATGACTTTTCCAAAACTGCAGAGCATCAGAGGTGAAGTCTGGAAAAGAATTCAGGTTTCTATGCTCTTATTTGTATCAGGTTGTCCAGGAAGAAGGTAGTAGCTGGGTGAGTAAGAGCTGCTGAGCTACTTATAGTTTAGGGAAAAAGAAAGTTTCTTCCTGAGTCACCAGCACTGGGTTCTGCAGCACTTTGCTTTTCATTTTTGATTTCTCATGCAGGTATCAATCAGACTCACATCTGCCTAGCTGAGGTCTGTTTGCTGAGGTAACAAAGCTGCAGAAGAAGTAACTCCTCTCTTTTACAGAGGCATCCACCATTTTGGCAATAAGGAAAGCTCATCAGATGCAAATTACCATAGAAAGCCCAAATATGTATGCTGTAATTCCCCAAATAAATGTTTATAGAGGGAGTGTGCTGAGCTGTTGCTCATCCAACCCATGAAGTCTTTCTGATTACTGAAGAAGTTCCTGAGCTCATGGAGAGAAGACAAGCAGATGACTGCAGCTGAGTTGCAAGGGCTCTCTCTACTCCCAAGGAAGGGAGGCAGGGAAGTCCCTACCATCACAACAATTAGATGCTGGAGAAGGAGGTGTGAGGAGAGGTGATAATGTTGATAATTATGTGAATGGAAATGCTTGCCATTCTTTTTAATGTTTAAAGGAAACCACAGTTTTGAGGTGATGTAATCCCTGCTCAGTTGTGTTGTTTATTCAAGCAGTGCAGTGTTGTGCTGGCATATGGGAGAGAGAAAGCAAAACTTCATCTTGGCTCCTGCTCTTGGGATTTCTGTACACTTTCAGACTCATTCAGGTAAAGACAGGGTGTGAATCTGAAGTACAGCAGCTCTTCCAGCATGGCCCTCTGTACAGACAGGCCCTTTGCTAAGGAATGTGCAAAATGCAAGTGGTGGTTCTGAAAGAACCACTTCAATAGAAGGAATTGTAACTGTTCTCCCCAAAAGATTTAAAATGATCTTGCTGTCCGTAAAAATCAGGTTAGCTATTTTGGGTTATTGCAGAGGTAAAATGAATGCAGCATCTCTCATTTTCAGTCATGATAAGTCACTAGACATCAATTCTTAATTGCTTGATTAATCTTGAATTTTCAGAGCTGACAGTGCCTGTCCGAGTACTTAGACAAGAGCTACATTTAAAAGAAAGGAGAAAATGCTTCTTTTTTCTTTTTTTTTTTCTTTTTTTTAAATCATGGTCTGCAAGGTAAGAGCATGAAATTACAGAGATGTCCTGAGAAAGATGGACCATTAAGCAGAGTGCAAACGAAACAATCACAGGTTTGTGATAAACTAGGGAGGGTGATGAATTAATTTTAATATATGCTTCAGCAATTCCTTACAAGATTATGTCAAATATTAGCACACTTACATTTACTGTATGTTTGTGTGTGTTAGGCCATGTTTTTCATTTACATAAAGAAGCAGAAAAGTTTCCTTCATGAAGATCATGACATTTCCATGTAGACAAAGGCAATTTAAGGCCAACACTTAAGAGGGACTATACCTTTGTGTATGGATGAACTGATAATGATCACTGATAATGCACATGCCTCCCTAAAGGGTGGTAAAAAAATACAGGCCGAAAGAAAAAAACCCCAGCCAAACAAAAAACAACAACAACAAAAAACCAAACAAACTATTCAGACTTCCTATAGAGCATTTATTAAATTATTTGGGTTTTTTTTCCTGTTTTTTTCCCCCCCCAGCAATGAGTGTGTGGCACATCCAGGCTGAGCAGCGACGTGGTGTATCAGCCCTTGCTTGGAAGCAACATATTATACTGTCAGGTCTCCTTTTCTGTATGACAGGCAGGCTAGAATATATGATAGCACAATGTGATGTAAAGGTGTTATGGGTACAAGCTTTCCTATGTTACATCCTATCTTGGTCTCATCCCTCTAATAATGGAATATTAAAATTTTTTTTCATTCTGATTAACTGCTGTATCTGGATGCCACAGACTTCTTGGAAGAGGTTAGTGCTGTCCAAGACATCTGCTCACAGGTCTGTGTAATCCAAGTGAATGTATATTAAAACATCACTGTAGTTTTTTCCAGATGATGAGCCAGTGACATCTCAAGGAAATCATAGTGATAAAAGGGAAAAATTCTGACAATAGAACTTCCTCCCTCACAACCTCTCTGAATACAAGACTCCATCCATGCTTACCCACGTGGTTATTTTGGTCTACAAGTGTCTCCAGCAATGGTGGAGGAAAAAGGAGTGGAAAAAGATTTCCATGTACTGGGCTGAGACCTATTGCTCTGCAGATGTCCCAGTCAGTGAGCAGTTCTATGGTCCCAAAGGCATGTCATCCTCATGTAATCTTTTCCTGCAGTTAGAGTTTTTTTAGTGGTTTCTTGTGTGCTTTGCTCTGCAGTCTTTTGTGAATCAGGTGTTGGGAGCTCCTGTGGGATCCCATCTTGCAGTCTTGTAGATTAGTGTTTCCTTTACTTAATTGACCTTACATTTATACCATCTATATTCATTCAGACAACCCTAAACAGTCTTTCTTGCTACCTGGTGCTTCTGCACCCCTGAAGTTCTCATATGCAATTCCCGTGATGCTCTTCACAGTTGTTATCTGGCCAACCTACACATGCTGTAATCCCTTCCAGCTTTTTATGTTCCTCTTCTTTTATTTCCCTCCAAGTTGTTGACATCTAGCTAGCACTGCGTTGTCCAGAACTAAACATGTATTCGAGCTGCGGTCTCAGTACTATATTAAAAAATGGGACTATTGCCTATATCTCTGAGAAGAGGTCTCTGCCTTTACAACCCCAAATTAAATTAACTGCATGATTTTTGCTGCCATATCACATTGCAAAAACATATTAAATCTGCTGTCTACTGTCTCCCTGAGGTCTTCTGGCATTTCTGCTTTCAGTGCTTGAGCACAGATGATTCCTCTCTTCACCTCAGTTTCTGTCTTTCAGTAGCTCATATGTTGTACCTACTGCCTTTGTAGACACGTGGGATCATTCAGGGTTCCTCTTTGAGGAACAGCAGTGTGATTCCTTACACATAAGTAAATTCCCTCTATTTTTTTAGCATGAAATAGTCTGTCTCCACCATTTCCCTTCCAAGCTGTCCTATGATAATCTGCCTCAGTGCAATTAAAAGGCGTGTTACTCATTTTGGTTTCCAGATTTTCCTATTTATAACTGTATAGAACGCTGGCCTGTATGTTAATAATCTGCCACAATCTGTTTGAACGTCGCATACTGAGGATCACAGGTTGAAACTCTTTTTCTGGAGAAAGGAAAATGCTGTTCTTTCCTTAGGAAGTTTCTGTCCCAAATGTCAAGAATATGGATTTGCTTTTCTTTGGTGGGGAATAACATAGTAAAATGTTGCTATTTCTATGGGTGGCTCAACACTCTGAAATTAGCTTCCTTGGGAAATAAGGTCTATCTGTCACATAAACTGCCATTGTCCTCATTTTCTGTGGTATAAACACAGAGCAACATGGATAGAGGAAACCATCACAAAACCAAAACTTTGTTCCATGCATCATTTTCTTCCTGGGGAGAGAACAAAAAAATAAAAAAAAGAAAACCAAACCCTTCATATGACAGATGGTAGTCAGATCAGCTAATGCAGTCCTAGAAGGTACTTGGATGTTATGTTTATGAAAACAGTGTAAGAACTGATACAGAAGGGAATACATTTTATCATATTCTACTTCATAGATAAGAGAATATGGAAGAATTGGTTAAGGCAAGACATTAAAATGGTATTGTAGCCATGATGGTCTAAAGATCCTAGGGAAGCAAGGTTTGTGGTGAAAGGTAATATCTTGTATTAGATCAACTGATAGAGCTAGAAAAAGCAAACAAGCTATTTGGCTCAGGGTCTTTTTATCAGATCCGACAGAAAGCAGCAATATTCAAGCTAACTACAGGTTAGATGCAATTGCTCTTGGTTTAATCTAATTATATTAATCAATTGGACCACTTGAGAAAAAAAAAAAAGGAGCAGCTATGAAGTGGAAAAGGGTGTAAACAGCAGTGACTGACAGGCTGCTGGCTCTCTGACGGACCACTGGTGAAAAAGGGCTGTTTGTGCTGGTGACAAAGGAGAGGTCAGCGGGGAGACTGTAACAGGCTAGGCAGGCAACATCTCCCTTAAATCCTGAGCTTTAGTATCGAGGGATTATAAGTTTTAATGTCAAGCTTTAGCTCTTCGGAAGGTTTTGGTCTCATTTGGGGTAAGGATTGCGGTGTTCAAGTTGTTGCTGTCTGGACTCCCCTAATGTCCTTTACTGGCTGACTGTACGTGCTCATTGTTAGACAGCAATTATTTAGTTTCATTCACATGGTTTCTGTGGGGGTATCTCATGTGCTGGATGAAGTGATGAACTGTAGAGATTTGGGACAAGTACATGCAGGAACAAAGAATTTCGGCAGATTTGCTATGGGAGGAAGGGCATTGATTATGCTGTCTGTGGAGCGGTACTGACGTATTTCATATTTGATGCTCTGGTGGTATCTGATTCTATTTCTTACATTTGCATCTGTGGATTTGCTTCCTGTAATGAGTTGCAAAAGGGAGAGCCTGAAGGTTAGGAGGAGACACAGGGGAAAAAACCACCCTTTCAGAGCCAGTAGTTTAAAAGATTATTTTATGTGTGGATTTTAGCATAGAGTATTATCACTAGCGGGAGCATGTGGTTGCAGGAGAGAATGTTACAGAAGAGACTGTAAAATAAAAAGCAGAAAAACAGATTGGCAGAAAGCTAATGTGGTTAGAGACTTTGCCACTCCCTGTTAATTTTGATAGCATTAGATGAACACCAAATAAACCTTGATTCCTTGAAAAATTATTTTCCAAAATTGCTGTTGTTGCTATCATATCTTTATTGTAGTAAAATTGTATCTATTTTATGGAAGAGTGACCTTTGTAGATAAAGCAGATCACCTGTGTTCCCCTCAGGTGTAACAATATCTGCAGAACTGGCTGAATCTCACAGCCTTGTGTTGTGAATGGCTGCTGGTCTTATTGCATCTGCTTTATAGAGCAAGTTTGGTGATCTGTAGGTTCTTGTGTATGTGCTGGCTTGTGGGTGCCACTTTTAATGTCAGTTGTGGTGTCTAGGAAGCTGATGCCAGTGGAGGTGCAATCTTGCGACAGCGGGGAACCTGCTCATTGAATTGGTGGTTGTATTTGATGAGGGAATGTGAGGTTTCCTGAGCTGTCTGCATTTTTGATAGAAATGTCACCTGTGTTTCCTCTACAAGGCCTGGCTTGGTGGTGTTGTTTTTCAGTCTTGAATTGCGAAGAAAAATGGCATATTGGGGTTTAAAAGATATGCAGGAAGGTAATCTCTCTCTGCCCCCTACTTAGAGTTTGGCAAACAAAAGGAGATGACTAAATGCTCTCTGAAGAAGAAATCTGGATGCTTGCTGCATTATGAAACAGACACAAAAATTTCAAATGGTTCAAAACCAAAAATACCGAACGTATTAAAAAAAAATTTCTTTGGGAGCTATTAAATACGAAGACCTCAGCTATTGGGATGTGCCTGGCCACAGGATCGTGGTCACGGTTATGGAGGGAGTCTTCTGAGGCAGCGTCATGGTCTGCTTCTTGTAGCCGACTACTAGGGTTTGTCTGTTCAGCACTCTCAAAGGCAGGATGCTGATCTGATCCAGTGCTTCCATTTCTCAGATCTCTTCTCGAGAAAACGAGGGGTTTTCCTCTCTTTCACTTCGAGCCCCAACTAGAAAGCACATAATTACGTTTTTATTTACTTTCCTGACTGCTGCGGCAGGCCCGGGCCTGTGCATCAGGGCCCCAAGCGCACCACCAGCAGCCTCAGGAGGGGAACAAGCCCCCTGCTCGGGGCTCCGTGTTACCGCTCCCACAGCGGGGGCTCTGGCGCGGGGGGCAGGACGGCCCGCAGGGCAGCGCCCGCCCGGCCCCGCCGCCTCCCGCTCCNAGTCGGGCCTGAGACCCGCGCCCGGCTGCGGGGCCTGCGCTGAGCGCCGGCGGAGGGCGGGCAGGAGAGAGCAGCAAGGAGGAGCAGCGGGGACCGAGCCGCCGCATCTCATGAGCTGACAGGACCCGCTCCCGTTCCCCTCCGCGCAACAAAGACTCGGGAGCTCCTGTGCCCGCCGTGGGACGGGGCGGGGCGGGACGGGGCTGCCATGGGACCCTGAGGGCCGCCGGCCCGCGCAGGTAAGCGGCGGCGGGGGTGTGGGTGTGTGTGAGACCCCGGCGTGTGCGGCGTTTGCTGGGGGTGTTATTTGTTTTCCACAGCCTCCCTCCCCCGGGGTCCCTCCACCGCCTTCCCGCTTGTGAAGGGCGGGCGGGGGCTCGAGCAGCCGGGCAGTCCCCGCGCATGAGGGTCTGTCCGTCTCGTAAATCTCCAATTCCTTCGAGTGATTTCATATTTTACGGCAGTCGAACAGTTAAAACCGTGGGGGTCTGTGCGTTGCCACCCCTCCCTCCTTCTCCTCCCCTCACCCATCTCCTTCCCCTCCCCCCTTATGGACCTCCACGTCGTGACCTTTCTGGCTGTTAAAGAAAATATTAAGGTGATCTTTATTTTCGTTAAAGCGCTGTCCTGCTTACGAGCGTCCTTTCCCAAGCCAGATTGCTGCTGGCGGTGGTAGGCAGCCCTGCTCCCACCGGGACTTGCCCACTGGGACAGTGGCTGGAAGTTGTTGACAGTGGCGGGCGCGCACGTGTGCCACACGCTCTTCGAGCCGCCGAGGTTTACGGCTGGAAACTCCCGCTGGGAGCCCCAGCAGCCACACCGCCGGGGGAAAAACACCCCAGCAAGGCTGGCGTCTGAATCCTCTGCTTGTTTGGGAAGCCTTCTCAAACAAGGGGCTTGAAGGGGTCCCGAGGGCATAGATACCGGGAGAAGTCTGTGGGTGGGTGAAGGCGGTCCTGGGGATGTTTGCTGGGGGCGCAGGAGGGGCTTGCAGGGAGGTGGCACGGGTGATGGCAATGAAAATGAAGAGCTGTGGACAACCTGGCAGCGTGCTTGGCCCCTCTATTGTGTGTATGGTTCAGTGCGATACTGCTGAAGGGAACAGTGTGAAGGATGGTGTGAGGGTTTTTGTTTTGTTTTGGTTGTTGTTGAAGTGGGGGTTTTCTTGGTTGTTGGGGATTTGTTTTGTTTTGGTTTTTTTTGGCTTGCGACCCTCTATGCTGTGATACGAAAATAAACTCTCCTGGGTATGGTTAGCATCTCCCTTCATATACCAAGTGGCTTGAGTTTTAACGGAGGCGCCCCTAAACCCTGGCTCTGTCCAACTGGGAGTGTCCGTGGGAAGGAGTCTTCCTTTCCGTGGTTATCTTGGCTTGTGCGGATAGAGAAGAAAACACAGTTCCCTTTCAAAGGGAGGTGCTTGGCCAGCCTTTATGATTGTGTTAAATCTCTTTAAGTCAAAATTAAACGTAAGTAGAACGATGAGGTGAGGAGATCAAGCCACCTGCTGGCCTCTATGTGCCAGGTGCCTGTGAGGGCAGAAACAGTTTCTGTCAAAGCCGTTTGTGTTTGGGTGGTATTGCACGACTGTGGTTCAAGCAATAGGAAACTGATGCCATGCCAGGGAAGGTGGTGAGCAGTGAGAAAGCCAAGGGTGTGTAGCACCTTCCAGCGCAGCTGATGTGCCCTGAGGTGTTTCACAGCTCCTCTTGCTGCAGGGTTTGGAAAGAAATGGGGTGCATGAGCAAAGAGGTTGGGCAGATACTGCTGTTAGCCTCAACTGTTCAAAGACTATGAAGTAGCCCAAATGGACTGCCGCCACCACACCATTTTTAAGGAACTGGTGTCCTTCAGGATGAACCAGATTTGCAAGTTTATGCCTCTCTTCATGCAGACTTGGACCTGGAGTTTATTTTTAATGGAAGCCAAACATCTTAAGCTGTGTGACTTCAGTCAAAGTAGCAAATGTTCCAAAACTGGGCAAAACTGTGAAAACAGAGAATACTAATTTTAATGGTGCATTTTTCCACAACTCCTTCTTTTCCCGAGATTTCTGTTCCAGCTCTCCTCACTTTGTGGGTGTTTCTTGGTCATGGTGGGAAAAAGAAGGTAACTTGTCAATAGCCAGCTCAAGTCATGCTACTGAGGGCTGAGAATGCGACTGATTTGTAATATAACCAAGTAACTGTATCACAAGGGTCTGATCTGAGACCCTGAAAGTTTGTTTCATGTGGGTCATTAACATCTGTGGAAGACTGAATGACTGTGGCTGACAACTTGTGTCTTCAGGAAATAGAAAAGGTTGGCTTTTTCTCTAGAGTGGATGGGAGGTTTGAAGTGAAAGTTAGTTCATCTGTCCCATCCCTTCAAAAAAATGTACAGCACATTTTTGAAACTGAGTCATCAGGTACAACTTATTTCAAGTATTTTAAGCTGTTATGAATTTGATGCACTTTGGCCACATGCTCACTGGAAATTGTTAGACAGTCTTGCTCAGATTTGCCCTGGCTGGGCCCAGAAAGGTGATGAGGGAGTTTCCTTGCTGAGGCCCTTTTAGATCCGAGCAGAGCAGAAGTATGTTGAAAGATGTGGAATATTTTGATGTCCTGTCCTCCAGACAAACTGGAAAGGGAGCATGCAAAGCTTTTGTCCACCAGCCAAGCGTGGATCTGCTATCAGCCTCCCACTGATAAACCAGAGTTACCTTTTGACTCTCTCTGAGCTGTGCTTCTTGAGAAGTATAGCACAGGATTGGGCACATGGGGTGTGGAGGGCAAATTCCCTCCAAAGTCACTTTGTCATGGAAGTCATAACAAGGATGCACAGATTCAGGAATGATTATTAGTGTCTGATGGACCTGACCAGGATTGTATGATGACACTGAGTAAGAGATAAAAGGTTTTATGTCCCATAAACTTGGTTCTAGCTTCAGGGTAAACTGCAAGGCTTTTGAAAATGTCTGAATTTGATGACTCTCTGGTAACTGAAAATAGGTGCAAGCATTAATTGCTTGAAACAAGTTCTTAAAAATAAGAACAGACACAGATGCAGGCTATAGGCAGGAAAGTGAAAGAAGAGCTAATTGCTATTTTTCAGTGTATTTTTCAAATCACGTTTAATCCTGCATATATGGTTCTGTGGGTGACCCAGCAGCTCCAGCAGTTTATTCATTTATTTAAAATGGCTTTGTAGTTCACCTTGAAAACCACTTCCTGCCATATGGTTATATTATTTCCCTATGCCACTTTTTTGCTAATTATCAAGACCATTTGCTTTAAAATAGGTGTTTTTAATTTCACAGCCTTGTCTGCCTCTCCTGCTTGATCCTGCCCTGGAGTCAAGAGGCTGTGTCTGTTCATTCTCCATGGCAACAGGCTGTGATTTACTTATTTCAATTTAATTAAAAAGCAGATATCAATTCTAGGCATTTTATATGTTCCTTATATTAGAAAGATATCAGTGGATCAGTCTCCACAACAAATCTACCAGTCTCAAAAATAAAATTCTCGACCTAAGCCACTGGTTTCTTTCTCAGTCCATCCCCTTTGGAAGAGCTTAGGAGAGGAGGGAGTGCTGTAGCCTGTCCTCAGGTGAAGGTATTTGTACGCAGGCTAGAAATGAAGGCCTAAGTCCTAAATTAGTTTTTCAAGCTCTGTGATTGTACAAATACTAGTTTGTGTCAGTCAGGGGTTAGAAAACATGGGCAGAGACAGGCTGGTTGCTGGCTAAAGACGGGGTAGTGTCAAGGAAGGACCTTGGGGGCGGATGGAGAAGTGTGGTGAATTTACTAACCTACAGGTTTGGTAGAAAATGGATGGAGTGGAAGCAGTGTAATTAACTGCCAAAATTAACACTCCTTTTTGACTTCAATACCGACACACCAATTCTTAATAGGATTATTTTCCCTTGAAGGGCCTGTTGAGATGACTCAGCCTTTGGAGTACCTGCATGCCAGTGGTGGTTTCTTCCTAGGAGAAGCTGTGCCTGCTGAGTTGTATAACTAGACTCAGGTGCTATTTCTGAGCTCTGATAATGTGTGGAAGAAGACAAGTTGGCTGTGCATTTTTATTAAGCCTTAAGGAGCAGTTATCATCAGAAGGGTGCCTGCACAAAACTGCACCTTTGGATTTTTTGGATTTTTTTTTCCCTTTAGTGTTGCTACTCCCAGTGCTTTTTCATAGTCACAGGTGGCAATTTTAACAACAGATATAGGTTCTTGCTCCTCCTAGCTCTGCCAAAGCCCATGAGGCTGTGTTGGAAAACACTGGACTCTCTCCTGGCTCGCTTACCTGCATCAATTAAAATTATGTACAGAGTTTCTAGCTGCAAATTCCTGGTGGTCATGCACCAGCTGGGAAGAGACCCTCATGAGTCCATGAGGTAAGCAGTTAAGCAGTGTTTACTAGTAAAGCAAGCATGTTTGGTCTGTGAGTGGTAAATCTGAAATCTCATGATGTTGTTCCTAATAATAACAGAATAAACCGAAGCAAAACCTCAAAGCAAGCTTTTGTTTGTTACTGTGTTTAAGCAGATACATTCAAAGAATTTATATCCAACTGGCAATGTTCTTAATTCTTTATTATTGGTTTTACTAGAGTACAGTCATGATCTGTATTCTTTAAGAGTGCATCTGTTCCTCTTGCTTATCCAGCTTTGAAGTAGACCTTGCTGATATTAATTTCTGTATAGCCTGTAACCTCATCTATAAAATGAAGGGAATACTTCATACAGGCAGCTGTGAAGTTACATTTATTGTCTGTAAATTGCTTCTAGTAATTGAGCAGAGGAGGTGGAGAGAAATAAAGACAGTGGAGTTAATATGGGCTTGGGTTTTTTTAATAAAAAAAAAGCATTATTTTTGTTCATCTGATGATGTAGAAGCTAATGGGAAAAGAAAAATGCACCCTGAAACTAACTGTTAAGTTTGTAATGAAAACAGACATTTCTTTAACATGATGAAGGCAGCCATCTTGTTTGATAATAACAGAGTCCAATTTAGAAATAGGGAAGATTATTATTGGAAATCCTGCAGTACTTCTTGTATTTTCTGTCTAGTTTGGTTCTGCTCAGTTTTAGTTTTTTATCTGCATGGCTGCCTTCATAAATGCTACTGGTAAGGACACCTTAATAATAGGTAAAACTACGTGTTTTAAGATTATTAGCAAACACCTCTATTGCAGGCTTTTCAGCTAGGCCGATTGTTTTGTGCTGACCAGCATCCTTGTCGGATGAAACTGCAGTTTCGCATGGGTTAGGATGGCTTTTCCTGCTGTGGCTGACCCAATCTAACCACTTGCTCCTCCTAAGAGGGGTGATCATGCCTTGCTCCTGGCTCTGCAGCCATATTCCTTGCCTTGTGGATACAGCTTGTTCAGCTTTCAGAAAGCTGACTTGCCCAAAACCATAGAAAAGTGAATTGTTTTCTCCTGGGACAGAGAGCTGAACCTGTTCACCAGGTTCAGACTCGTATCAGAGCTGCCGCGCAGGAGGGGCGAGATTTGTTTTGCCAGCAGTGAAAGGTAAGGAATGAAAGAAAGGTGAAAATGGGGCCCCCCTTTTTTGGCAGCAGTGACCTATTAGCCTGGTTCAGTTGTAATGTGAAGCCTCACCCTCAGCCTTCATTTTCAGATTCGCCCTTCCCCCCTGCACCTCTTCTTTCCCTCAGATATGCTCGTGTGCCTCCAGATACTGACTTCATTCGCAAGCAGTATTTTCAAAAGGGGGGAAAAAGGGGAAAAGGTTGAGTTTCACTGTCTCTACAATTGGAGATATACTGTAATTCCTGAGAGCCCATTGCTATGAGCCTAAGAATTATTATTATTAGGCTCATGTCCTATTATTAACGGGCTCAAAAAATAGTAGCAAAAAATATGGGGGTGAAAGGAAGGTGCCTGGCGGGATAGCTGTAGGCCAAGTTTGTGAAAGAGCTTCCCCAAACCTGGTCATGGCGGCTGTTCGGACCGAGACCCCTGGAGCTGGTGAGACCAGGTGGTCTGGCGTAAATGACAAGGACAGGAAATGTCTGGAGAATTTTCTGCATGCCATGGTGAGGTAGGTGCGGAGCTCGGTACCACGGCACCAGGAGGAAGTCTCTCCATTTCTGAACTGTGGCTTGCAGTTTTTCCAGGTGCTACTGCCTAACTAATTTTCAGACACTAGCAGAAATTGGGAAGGCCTTGCAGGACATTGCTGTGGTAGTGTAGAACAGTGCCATCTTGTTCCAGGCATGCCATGAAACCAGGGGTGAGAGGAAGCTCTGGGTCTGTGGGAACTGGCTGAGGCAAACTTCTGCTGACTGGCAGGGATGGTGTTTCTGCCTCGGCTTTGCCGCTGATGCATCAGTGTATCTGCATTAGCCCATGCTGGCTGCAGGGACGATGTATGTCCAACAAGACACGTGCCCAACCATCCCCTTAGCAGGGGCACAGTGCAGGTCGGAGCGTGCGTTTGGAGATGAGATGGAGGCATCTGTTGGCCTACAGCAATTGCCTTATGGCTAAAGGAGCAGAAACAGTGCCTGTCTGGTGAATTTTCTACAGCATGAAGGTGGAGATTATGTCGGTGAAGAGCAGTGTGCCAGAGGCAGCAGGATGCGGTGAGCCTGTGCATGTGTGGACTGACCCAGCAGCTGCACTTGGCAGGAGGGGCAGGTTGCAATTGGTGTGGTGCACAAATCAGAAATGTTTGTGCAGACATTTTCAAATAAAGTAAGTCATAGGGAGGGACGAGGGAATTTGCTCCAGCTTTGAGAGTTAGAGATTTGTTTCATGCTGTGCTGTAGTTGGTTGGGTAGGGGTTTTGAAACATTTAAACCTAAATTCTTCTCATTGGTAGTCGAAGACGTGGCAAAAGAAAGGTTATTATAGGGTTGTGTCGCGTTGCATGGTAAGATTATACACTGGGTGGCTGTTACAGTGGGTTTGTGTTCCAAGGATGGAGTGAATAAAGGAAAGAATCAGTGCATTGATATTAAATAATGATGCCACTGGATATGGTGAATACAAAGTGTCTTTGTTTTCAAGGCTATGTTTGGGGTTTTTTTTAACTGACACATTTATAAGCCAGCTGCAATATTTTTTTTAGAGACACATTTGTAAGAGTGGGAGCAATATAGAAAATGCTGGAAGTAATCTCATTGAGAAGTATGGGGTTTTTCCATTCCTTTTCACATGCATGCAGCTTCTGGGGAAGATGTTAGTGAAGGAGCTTAGATTATGGGGGTCTTCTCTGGAGCTGCCATTGTTCTGATTGATGTAGTGAGTATTAGCTGGGGGATGTGCACAGATACATGGGCTGTCTGGGGTTTCATCTCTGCAGTCTCCCTTTTTTTCACTCCTCCTGGATGGAGATATGTATCCTGGCAGATTTATCTTCCACCTACATCTCTTTCTCTTGTCAGGTAAATACTTGCTGATTTTTTTTTTTTTGTAGTTGTTCTTCTGGCAAATACTCTACTGTGCTTGTAATGGGTGACTCTTTTCCTCTGGCTCATGATGATGGGTGTTCCTGTAAGCCAGTCTCTTCCTGGATCACCTTGCTGAATTTTCATGCTATCTGTCCTGTCTGGGGGCAGCTTATCTGCTCTTGCAATGGTTGCTCTAGTAAAGATCCAGGTACTGTACCTGACTCTAGCAGTGCTCCAGCTGCCTTTTGGAGTGTGAAGGAATGCAGTAAAAAAAGCAGCTGTTTTGGGGTCCTGTTTGTCCTCAGACCTGAAATGCTGAGAGCACGTTAGAGTTCCCATGTAGGGCTGCAGTAATTAAATAGCACTGGAGGGAGAGGGAGTAGGAGAGCATGTGATGGTCATTTCAGATAGATTAACAAAGAGGGGCTATTACAGTGCCAGCAGAAGACATCCTAATCTGGAGGTTCCTAGCCAGGAAATATTTTAAAAAGCTATTCCAGAGAGTAAGAGGGAAGCCTGAGAGGTCTGTGCTATAATTAATTGCCCAGATACCACTGGAGAAGCAGTTTGAAGAAGGGGACTCATATGGGAGCCGGGGTGTGGCGTAGAGGGGAAAATGGGAATTTCCTGACTTTTGTTTGCAAAGCTCAAGTATAGAAGAAATTTTAGACAAAATAGGTGTAAAGAAGGACTAAAATTAATAGAAAATTCCATTTTATTTTCTTTTGCACTGCATGCTCCTGGCTAGTGTTACTTGAACATCAATTGAAGCAGTACAGAGCATGCTTGGGAACTGGAGACATTAAGCAGAAAGAGAGAGCGAATCTGATTAGCTTTGCTTTTCCAGCATTAAGCAGAAAGATGGGCTGAAATGTGATTGCAAACAGATAATAGCAGCAGGCTCCTGAGGCACCACCACAACCTGGCATATGGGGTGATGGATCTAACCGTGCCATAGAACTGTTTCTTGTAATAGAAGCTGCTTGTTTTTATGTTGCGGTTGCTGTTGTACTTTCTAATTATCCTATTCATCGCTGTCTGCCATTTTGAGCCTGGCCACGTGGGATGGCTTAGCCCCCTGGAATGTGTGGCCTGGGGAGCACTTCTGCTCTGAATAGTAACAGTAGTCCTGGTAGCGAAAGGGTGGGAGGGAAGAGGTGCCAAGGCTCAAGAGTCCTAGCTGTTTTCCCCCTTATTTCCAAGAACAAGGGAAGTAACAGCTGCCGATTTTGCCATGTTGGGAAAGATGAGTGCTGGTGTTGTGTGTAAATCTCCTAACTTCCCTCTGAACGTCCAAGTATTGGACTTGTTGGGAGAAGGTTTCTAGTGACCTGAAAAAAGGGCATCTATCCGTTCTACTTATAATTAATTAATAGAAGCTGGCCTTGCTGCACCAGGCACTTTTTTGGCACAGTAGCAGAGATCCTGGAGCCACTTCCAGTCTGGGGCCTCTCTTCCACACAAAGCAAATGCAGCAGAGAAAGCAGGCAGAGGCTAGGCTGGTGCAAGCTGGAATCGGAGCTGCCGATAGAGCATCCAACACCTCTGCCTGCTGCTGGGGGAATTTCTGTGTTTTGGTGATCCTTTCCCCAAAACTGCCTGCTTTCTCTTCTTTCCTCCCAAGGCTTTCATCGATGGAAAGCCTAAAGAACCATTTCCAAAGCTGGTATGGATTGAGCAGACATCTCCTTAAAATGTCTGAACAAAGCACAGTAGCAAGAAGCTCACATGTGTATGTGTGTATATGTATATTTTAAGGCTAGAAGGGATGGTTCAGACTAGTGTTTCTGTGACCTTTTCTCAACCATGGCTTGCCTTTCCTGCGTGCTACCTCTCCTTCCCTGTCAGGGGACTTCCACTTCCTTCCTGCTGACCTGCAGGGCTGCAGGCAGCCTCCCTAACCTTGTGGCAGCTCTCAGCTCTGGCTCTGAGCCCAAGCTAATAATCCTGACATATTTTACTGGCTTGTGCTCTGCTCCGTGCCTTGCTGTAGGGGAGACGGTGTGTGAGGTTGTGGTTTGCATGACTTTAAGTGTTGCACTGGCCCTGGGGAAACCCAAATCTCGTAATAAGCACCAGCTGAGGATCTGGTAGAGCCTGGCTTTGCTCAGCAAGGCCCCTTGCTTCCCTGCTTGCAGGTGACCAGCTAGCACAGATGTCATCCAAACACACCTTCCAGTTGTCTCTGGCTGTCCGGACAATTGCCAGCAGTATGAGGTTCGGGTGGAAGTAGGAGGTGTTGATAGCCAGGAAAGGAAAAATTCATCAGGTACCAGAGACGGATAATGAAGATCTCCTCTCACCACTCTCCCCACGCATCAAAGCACTCTTAAAAAAAATAGAGCGCTCATCTTTGACCCCCATTAATGACTGGCTTGGTCTGTGTAAGAGTTTTATGAGTCTGTTGATGCTCCCACAGAGTTTAATTATTTAGAGCACGAGGTGGAGGTTTGTGCTTTCACTGCTGATGGTGCAGGGTTCAGGCCCTCCTGGCGGGCGGGGGGTTGGTTACAAAGGCAGGCTGGCTGGGAATGCAGCCGCTGGCTCTGAGGAGCCTAAGGGAGGCACAAGCTGCAGCTGTGTGGTCCTTGTCAAGGCTGGGCAAGGCAGCATATCCTTCTCATTGTGTGAGTTCCACATGATCTGCCATGCGGAATTCAAGGTCTGTGTCCTTATCATCAGGGCACTTAATGGGCTGGACCTGAATCACCTTAAGTGACTACCTGAAGCTGTTGGGTGGGCATACTTGTGGCAGATCCTGCTTGTTGCTGAGCCCCCAGTCAGTGCTAGAGGCTTTAGGGGCTGGTGTGAGACTTTGGCAGCAATATCTGATTTATCAGTCTGGGGCTACAGGCCTTTCCTGTTCCCTGTGGCAGCAAGCCTTCACCTGCCTCTTTTCTGTGACCAGTCACCTCCTGTTCCCCCCAGATTCTGCTCTACTCTCTAGCAACCAGTTTTCCTACTGTAAAGTCCCATCTTCAACCTGCTGCTTCCTTCCCTTTGCAGTACATCAACTTGTTACTGTCTTTCCTACTTTTCATTCTTTGGTAATCCTCCTGAGACTTGGAAACCCAGAACCAGATATCAGGAACGACCAAGGAAGAACAGGGTGTCCGAAGACCTTTGTGCAGCTCATGTTCTGGAACAGATAGCTGGTCAGCTAGGTCAGGAGTATTTTCCTGATGTCCTGCTGACCATTCAGCCAGGTTTCCACTTCTAGTGGGAAGGTACCAGACTCCAGGTTCAAATGGGATGTGGGCTGGTCTGATATGTCAGCTGGCTGGCTGGCTGGAAGGGTCAGATGCTCACCTTCTGGCTGCTTCTGGAACGAGCAAATTCCTTTAGAATTGTGCTGCCTCTTATGTTTGTGGGTCCTTAGGGCTTGCAGTTCTCATCAGCACTGAAATGAAACAGCAGAGACCGTTTGTTGCAAGACTATACGTGGAGGCTTATTTCAAGCAAAAGTGGTTAGTGTTGGTGGATTTGGGTTTGGCTGATAGCCAAATAAATTTATGGGCAGATTGGGAAGCCTTAGTTGATGTGGAAAGTTCACGTAACATTGCTTGTACCGTACAATATCAGTATTGATATACTGAAAATGCCTATCACAGCAGACACCAAGCCAGTGGGTCACCTAGTGCTGCTGCTGAAGGCTGAGCTCACTGTGTGTGCTGGGGCTCACTGCTGTTCTCTGTTGCCATTTCTTACCCCCTGAGCCCAGGGACACTTGAACCTTCTTCCCACATCTGTTCTCCCGCTGTCTCCTCGTACGTGCTTGATCTCCTGTTTACTGCTGTAGCAAGGGCCTGCACAGGCTCTTGGTTGCATGCCAATGGGCTCTTCATGCTATTCCTATTTACCCTGGTTTATCTCTTCCCACTCCTTTCCCTATTCATATTTCATTTCCTTTGGTATGGGACTAATGTTCCAGGTTGTGTTGAGAGACTGGGCTGAGCTGAGATGACAGAAAGAGGGTGAAAGGGAAAAAGGGGCTTAGGCTAGTGGATGTGAGTTTCTACCATCAACTCAGTCTTTCAATCTGTTCATTATTGTGGATCTAGCTAAATCAGCTGGATCTGCTAGACAAACGTGAAGTGCTCTATGTCTTGTATCCATATTCTACTCTGTTTTTCTGTTTTTCTTTTTTTTTTTTCTTCCCTGAAAATTAATAGGATTCTACCCATTGATGGTTGAAACAGCGCCTGGAGTTTTGGAATGGATCAGATGCATCAATCAAATGTTACCACATTGCACCCAAAGAGAGGAATGCCATCCAGCTGGGGGTAGGGTCTGTTTTTTCTTTGCCCCCATCAGTGTTTAGAGTAACTGGAAACCTTTTTAGGTTTTTAAATCTGAGAATTTTTAATAGAAAGTAATAGTTTAAAAATTGCTTCATTGTATGAAAACTTGACTGCTTTCTCTTTTTTTGTTGGTATGGAGCAAGGTTGTGCCTCTTTATATTCAAAATGTTATTAATAATCTTGAGGCTTTGCAGGCTTTGGTAAAGAAAACATTTCAGTAACTACTTCAGATATTTTGGGAGGGAAATTTTGTGTTTTAAATGAAAAGTAAATCAATTCTGATTACTAAGAAAGATGAAAATAATTTAACTTTTTTTCAGAAATGTCAAAGTTCAGGTAGTTTTTCCTAGTTCTTAAAATGAATGTGAAACAGACTAATACCCCTGCATAAATTGTTCCCCTTGTAGCAGGGGAGAGGAGGCGTATACATCAGTAGGAAGCTGCATCTCTTGGTGTACTGCTTATGCTCACATGGCTACTGTGGCAGCAGGTACTGCATGAGACCTGGAATGAAATAAAAGGTTGGTGTGAATGTGAATCTGGAGCCTTGCTCAGGTGTAAAGCACAGGTTTCAATCCAAGAAGCAAACTGCAGTGGCCTTTTGGCTTCCTTCCAATTGGTAGAGCGTGGCTCCCCATTATCCTCTGGCTGGTATGCCACTTGGCTGTTCCAGCAGAGAGGCTGCAGAAACAGAACACTGACCTAGCTCTCAGAAGTGAGATGGACTTTCCAGATCAGGCATGCGAAGATCTGTGTGTTGGGATTTGTGTCCAGAAGTAATGCTGTTCCAGTGTTGCTCACTTGAAATCTGAAGCTTCTTACGCTTCACATCAGTTCCCTGTTCTTGTTAAAATTGCTTTTGCTTTAAAAATGAAGGGTCTTAAAGCTAAGGGGTTTGACAGAGTGTGCTGCAGAATGATTCTTTTCTCCTCTGTAAGTTTCCTGAATGAATGATTTTGAAGTAAAGTAGTATTTCCCTGCAGAGCCTGCCTCGGTTAAGTCTTCAGACTGTTACAACAACAGTGAGAGTACTAGTGCAATATTAAGTATTTATGTGTGTTCCTCATTTTGGACCTTTGTCAGTCATTTCAGTCTTGACAGGCTGGAAGAGATGAGAAAAGTATATATAAGTTTTGGTGCTGTTCTTTCTGCATGAATTCTCAAGGTAGGCAGTGGATTTGGGTCTTCAGAGCATGTCTATCTGGAACCTTTTAGCAGTGCTGAATTCATGGAAGTAATACCACAAAATAGCATAATGATGTTTCATTTCGGTCATCTCTGCATAGGGCTCTGTACTGCTTTTGTTGGACAAGTGTGGTTCAGATGTTTGTGAGCTTTCCTTGGTTGCAGGAGGTGAGGGGAAGGTGAATTTTTTACGGGTTCCTCCTGTGGGATGAGCCCAGCCAGGGTTTTGCTGCATATCCATAATCAACCCCAAATGTATCTGTGCTGCTGAAGCTGCACGTAACTTCTTCAAAACTGGGCTTCATGTCCTTGATTCTCTCCCTTACTCTCTTCTGAAGCGAGGGAGATGGTCAGCTAGTTTTTGTGTTTCCTGAGTAGGTCTTGCTTGAAGGGAGAAGCAGAAGACTGAGCCGAATGAAAATGGGTCTTCAGAAACGAGGCTGATGAGAGGGTGTCACCAGAGAACTCAGCTGGTTTAAATACAAAGTTGCTGAATTCTGTTCTGGAGTTTACTGTTGCAGGTTTGTGCTTGTTGTTTGCAATTACCTGAACACCTTCCTGCTTGGCTGCGGAGTAGATACTTCTTCAGGTCTTGTTGGAAGCATGGCTCTGTGTTTCAGGGAGCTCTGGAGGGCCAGTGGTGTAGCATGCATGAGCTAGTTGAGATGTTTCAGCAAGCCTGTATTCTTGCAGGCAGGCACTGAACAGTTTGAGCAAGATTGGTCCTCTTAAATGGTGTTTATCAAGCAGATAAATAGTTTGCGGGACGTTGGAGAATTAACTCCCATTTGTTACTTGTGGTCCAAAGTGGTTGGTTCACCTCAGGCAGTGGGAGACCCATAGGTTCTGTACTGCTGGGTCACGGATGGATGAATGGATGGATGGGACTGTCGAGGAGAAAAGAATGTTCTGCAAGGAATCTGTATCTTAAGCTTGAAATAAATTTCCAGAATTGTTGTTGGGGGAAAACCGATGTTTCTTTAAAACTAGATTACCTTGTTTCAAATTTAGTTTTTGACTATCCTGGCTTGGAAAAAAGTTTGGCTCAAAAATGACTCTGTGTGTGCAGAAGGATCTGCAGAAAGATGAATGGATGAGAAGAAACTTGGTCTAGTTGTTTTATATTACACTCACTAAAAGAACTTTTAATTTGAGAGGGGATTTTTCACTATGGTTTGTACCTTTGTATTTCAAACATACTCTTTTCCTGGATTCTGTGTTTTGTTAAATCTTCCTGAGAGCTTGTATGTACAGTTTGAAGAAAACAGGATGTAACTGACTTAAGATTTCTTGAACTTTAATTTTAATACTTAAATTGCATAACTAAATGGATTGGTTGCTGCGGGATGGTTATAGTTCACATAGAAACTATGATGCCTTATTGGACTTCAGATGCCTCAGTTGCAGCAATGAGATTTTTTTTTTCCTTTTTCTCTTTTTTGGACTGATAAGCCAGAAGCCTTACTCCTGGATCTGCACTTGTGTGCTTCATCTAGTGTACCTATGCATTTGTAACAAAAGATTGCAAAGCAGCGCTGGTTGGTTCCACTAACAGAGGGAATTGGGAAGCTGAGTTGGAAGATTCTCTTCCCTCTTTTCCTTTTTTTTTGGCCCCCTCTCCCTCCTCTTTACAAGAAGTTACTTTAAATAGGGAGCTGTTCAGCAGGTTGCAACTAGAATTCTATAATAAGATCTCTGTTCGTTCTCCCTACTTCTTCACATGCAAAGTTGTGGCTGTAATTATATGACAGCTGCCCTCTTGGCTGACATGCAGCAGATTGAACTGGGGATCTCCAGAGCTAAAAGTGTGAGCTGCTACTCTCTGAGCTAAAGCTCTATAGCTGGAGGCTGTAATGATCTATATCCTTCATGACTGAGTGTAGAAGGGAGCTGCAAAAAGCACTTGCTGAGTTATGGTGTGTACAGGGTACTTACTGTGTACATGGTTACTTCCCAGGTGTGCTGGAAGCTGTTTTTGAGTGGTTTCTGATAATTGTACAAACTGTTGTCAACTCGTGGGTGCTTTAAAATGACAATCTGTTTTGAAGCCTTTCTACCTTAAAAAACTTTACTAGCCTATTAGTCAGATACAGACATTTGTTGCTGTATGTGTAAGTTGTGCTGAGCTCGAGGTGCCCTGATGTTACTGAAGTCCTTCAACTCTAATGCAATGTAAGTAATTGTTACCAATATTGAATTCAGTATGAAAAATTCTACACCACCAGTGGCATCAGACAAGTTTGCCTTTATGCTTTACCATTGCAATAGGTTTTTCACAGGCAGCTCTGTGGGAGCTTTGTAAAAGCAAAGCAAGGAGAAACTGGAATTGCCAGAATCTCTCCTGTTTCCTCAGGACCAGGAGAATCTGAGCAGTGCCAAAGTTTGTTAGACTGTGGAAAAGTGAAGGGAAGCAGAACCATATGGAGCTTCATGAGTGGTGTCAGCCGTGGGTAGCTTCTGCAACCAGTGTTGTGGGAGAAGGGAAGTGTGTTGCAAGTTGAGACATTAATTTTGAACTTTGTGAGACATTAATTTTTGAACCCTTAACACCTCTTTTCCCCACATCCCCAAACAAAAAAAAACCAAAACAAAACCAAACCCCATAACAACAAAAACAAAAAAGCCCAAACCAAAAGGGAGATAGGTATCTGCTAGCTTTAATGCAAAATAAGCATTCCTGTTGATCTGCACAGTTCCAAACCAGGGTGATCTTTTCCCGAAATAGAAAAAACAAAATATGTAAGGGATGCAATTAAACATTAAATAAAATTTAAACTGAAACAATCTTTCAGACTTCAGACACTTAAGTTAGTGCCAGTCCATTGTGTCAGAAACTTACTTGATACTGTATATATTATCAACAGGGACATTCTCCGCTGTAAATGAAGATAATCTCTGCGTATGTTAGGCCATGTCCTATTACACAAGTTTGACCATACTCAATCATACTCAAACACCCTCCACCCTAGTTACATCTTCCACTGCCTTTCTTTGCATGATTCCATGCACACAGAATTAATATAAAGATGCCTGTAGCATGGCCTAAGAAATTCTTATTTCCTCACTTCTCATTCCTGTCTTGTGCCACCATCATCCCATTGGTTTTGAGGATGCAGCCATTGGCAGGATCATGCTGTAACATACATCAGTGACCTGCTGTGGGTTAGAAGCCCCATTCCTCCAAATACCTGAAATGACCCAGGCTACAGTGATCTAGTCCATGGTGCTGCCTTGCAGGCAGCAGTGTCCATGGTGCTGCCTTGCGGGCAGAACTGGGGAGGAGATGTTTTGCAGAGGGGGCAGAGGAAAGTTCTTAAGTTTGTGTTACTCCTGAGGCATCTTATGAGACTGTCCCTAACAGGCAATCTCACCAGTTTTAGGGCTTGATTCCCTACTGGCTGTCCCATCCCTCCTTGCAGAGAAGTGGGATGAGGATTCTTCCACTTCCCAGGGGAGCCTGTTCCACAGCCTAATAGACTTTTCTGTCAGGAAGCATTTCTTGATTGTGCTTTAATCACGGGTGTTAGACTGCTGGTCCCCGGGATGACCTTAGCCTGCATCAATACCAGTGTTTTCCTTGCACGTGCTGCCTAGAGCCTGCTCCTCCTCCTCCTCTGGCATTTACTTTAGGCCTGTTTCAGCTGTAGACAGCTGTACCTAGGCTCAAACTCCACTGTCCTTAGCGCTGCTGCTAGAGGCTGTTCAAAAGTTGAGATCAAGGGTCTGACTTGTGATCTGAGATGGACTTGTCACACAAGTAGGTTCTCAAGAATCTAGGCTGCTGGCAAGTAAGGAAATACACACTGAAGCAGCATTCATGTGTGTTTCTACCTTGGAGAGAGCCAAATTCAAGGAATCTGTTACAGCACAGCTATCCCATGACCTAATTGTGTTGCTTTCAAATCTGAAAGGGTGGGTAAGACTCCACTATATTCCTGCAATTAGTTTAAAGCAGGGCTTTAGATTTCTTTTACATGACAGAGTTTGTGCTGTCTATGTTGAAGCACAAGGAAGAGCAGCCCAGCCAAGCTGTTCGTCTGCGAGGCTGTGGGAATACCAACCATGAGGCTCGGCAATGAAGACTTTGTATGCAGTGTATCCAATTTGGCAGGTGTGGGTGAGGAGTCTGCCTTGCTAGCTCCTCAAGGAGTGACTCTTCCAAGGCTGGTGGCAGTTAGGCCAGGTTGTGGTGGCTGGCTGTGAGCAGATGGACAGGTTTTCTGGGGAGAACAGCATGCACCCACTGTGTCACAGCCCTGGTATGCTGGAGGATTTCCCTCCCCAGCATATGGCTGTTGTTTTGCACACGTGGATTTCACGAAATCGTTTGATACTTTTCAGGTCTCTACTCTTTGTTGGCACTTGCTGAACCTCCTCACTTCCTTGTATTCTCTTTCCAAGGTGGGATGAGTAGAGCACATTTCAGTGCTGCAAAGGCAAATATATCTTTGACTTGTATCTTATCATTATGAAATTGACACTATTTTCTAGTCTGTTTCTAGTACAGTCAGTACTCTCCTATCTGGTTCTACAACTTTGGTAGACCTTGTTATGTGATGTCTTTTTAAAGAATGGATGTAATTACTCCAGAACCAGGGGATGTATGAACTGTTTGGATAATGACCCATTAAACTGTTCACAACTGGAATGGTTGTGACATCAGAGATCTGAAGTAGCTTTCTTACTGTTTCTCCTGATCCCCTCCTCCGTGCCCAGTGTGGACCCTCTATATCCTTGTCCTGCCTCTGTGACCTCCAGTTCATTTCCCAGCTCCCTTCTGCTCCTCACTGCTCTGCCAGTGAGTTACTCCTCTGGTGTCCCCACACACTTCCTATTCCTCACCAGCTGTGGTTTCCTGTCCTTCTTGATCCTCAGAGATCTTTTTCCACCTTTCATTGGTGCTTTGCCATTGTTGGTTCTTCCGCAAGCTCTGCCTTTCCTGATTGTACTGCCCACTACAAAAGGGAGAGCTTTTTGCTTTTCTCCATTCCCGTGGGAGAAATAAAACTACTGTCTCATCTAGAGGAGCATAAAACATGGCCACACTGTCAGCAGATTTTTGGTTTGTTTGTATCCTCTTTGACTTAGTTCATCTCTTCCCTGTTAACCATGTATGAAGTATCCCTCTTCCCTTTGTTTTCATGGAGTTTGCATGCAGTGTCTTCCTCCCTTGGGACTAAGTGTTGTGTCTGTTGAATCCAAGGGTGTCGTTTTATGAGGGTTGTTTTCACCAGTTCCTGCTGCTGCTCCTGAGCTACTTGTTCAGCTGTGCCAGTGCAGCTGAACGTGCTGCTGCACATTGAACTGGATCAGGGAATTGATCTGGATTAAAGTAGCCGAGGTGGAGAGGAAAGCTGCTTAACCCAGCGATTTGCTCAAAGAAATACTTGAAAAACTACAGTTTAAGAGCACTTTGACTTGATAGCCCTTTGACTAACAACCCCCTGGTATAGAAATCCCTTGTTTAAATGTAGAGTTGCTGCCTCCGCCCTTCAAACCCTCCTCCCGAGCTATTAAACACCAGTGGCCACCTGCTTTGGGCTTAGAGCAGCTGCTGCAGGTTAAGATGTGCTGTGCAGCCTCTCTGGGATGCATGGGACACGATGCTGTTTGGAAGGGATGAGGACCCCCTGGACATGTGTTAAAGTGTGCAAAATCATCCTTTTGTGGAACATTGCAGACTGAGACAAAGCTTTGTGCTTTTTTATCATAATTGCTGGTTTTACCCTGAGCCTTATTAATGTTCCAGGATGTTGCTGTGTCACTAAGTGTGGGAAATACAGCATACCTTGATGCTGGCTCAAAATGTTGAAAATGCTTCCTTCTGCCCTTCTCTGTGGGATGCATTTAATCTGCCCCATCCCTTCCGAGCTGCTAGAGTGGAGCCCTGTCTGGTGGCTCTACTCCTGCTCTTCCCTTTGGCTTTCTCGCACCCTTCCCTGCCTGATCCGTTCATGTGCTCCCAAATTCATGCTGTCCAGGGTTTAATTTTTGTTTAAGATCTTCGTTCCTTTAATGACAGCAGGAACCGAAGGCAGTTCTCTGTGGGGGCTGTGGTGCACGGCTGTGCTTGAGGTAATGAGACTTGATGAAAACCTCTTGTTACTGTGGCAAGACTTCTTCCTTCTCTGTGTTTAAGAAGAGGGAGGGGGAAGCAGAGGAAAAGAAAAAGTGACAGACCCTGCTGGGTATGTTAATATATTTTTAATGGCTTCCATGTGGCTAGCTGAGGACTTATTTGTCCAGCCTGCGAGAAAAGGGTAGCAGCATGTTATTCTTGTGCACCTTTGAGCTTAGCTGGGAGTCGAAATGGGAGAGAGGGAAGGTTGAGTGAAAATTTTACAGAAATCCTGTTGATAAAAATGAAATCTGCTAGAGATAGAGGGGATTGGCAGGGAGAGAAAGATTGGATCCCAGATACCTCCTCCCCTCCCCCTCCCCAAATCTTCCCTTTTTTCTGGAATATTCCACTGTCTGCAATCATCAAGAGAGCTACTGTCTCAGACTATGGTATTTCTACCAGTAGTGAGGGGAGAGTTTTTTCTGAAATAATTGCTGTATTTCTGGTGAGAAACAAAAGGGTTTATGCTATGGTGGCAAGCTGGAGAAGGGAGGGGGCTGACGGGGATGCAGGATGGATGCTGGGCATTTTCCCCTTCCAGCCTTAATATGCTAGTTAAGCTGCAGGCAGGATGAGGCTTGTGGTCCGAGCCGGCTGCCTGGGGTGATGAGGGGTTTTGCTGCTTTCCTGTTCCAAAGGCATGCAGAGCACTGCTGGGACTGAGGGGCAGCTAGGCTGGGGCAGCTGTGGGTTCTGGGGGTCAGGAGCCAGGTGCCTGGGGCAGTGGGTCAGAGCAGAGATGTGCTTGATGGGGCTGTGAGGAGATCGAGAGCTGCCGGTGAAACATTAATACTGCATAGCCCTGATGAGAGGGGGAGAGCGCAAACAGCGAGGAGCCCTGGCACTCGGTGTGTGCTGATTAAATGGAACTGCCAGGAGAGAATGGCACTTGTGACACATTGGCAGATTGGCTGGAAGGGTTATGGTATGGTGAGGTACAATGGGTTGAGTCCACACCCAGCCAAATCCTGGTGCAGGAGGGTTAGGGAAGCGGTGACATCTCTCTACTGCCCTTGTGTTTTCATTCTTACAAAATCCCAGTCAAAGGTGATGTAACCCTAGGGCAGGAAGGACTGAAAATCAGGTGGACACCAAACTAGGGTTTTTCCTGCTACCAGCAACTTGTTGTTCCTCAAGAAAGAGCTCCTGTGCCAGCTCTGTATTTCCCCTGTATTCAATGACAAGCTCATCTCTCAATGTCCGCTTACAGGAGATCTGTCCACCCAGTTTTAAAACCACATGGCTTGTGGGGCCTCCTCCAAGTAAGGAAGCCAATGCATGTGAGGCATCTCTCGTCAAAGCCATAACGGCGTGCTGGCATCTCTTGAGGCAGGTGCATGGCTGGGGTCACTGCTGGGAGGATGTCGGGAAGTTATTTTCTTGAGTCACTGCCCAGTCCTGGAGTAGCGTGTGTGAGCTGGCAGCAGCCCTCGCCTGGCTTCTTGTTTCTGAGTGGCTGGAAAATGTCCCACAGCAGATATGCCTCTTCTTGGTGGCAACTTCTCTGGGTGTTCCCGAGGCAGCATCCCTACCAGGTCGAAGCTGTATTTTGGGGAGGAAAATTAAAAATTTGATGTCTATTTAGTTTTGGAGCCAAGAAGTAGTGCTAGACTGGCAACTCTTGGGATATCCTTTGTAGCCTGCCCCTGCCAACATACCAGATTGCTGACTCCCAGCCAAACTGGCCCCTCTGATTTTCAAGTCTCACAAAAACAGTTTGTGGGAGATTTCTTTGAGGATACTGTAAGTTTCTTTGTGTTGCAGAAGACTGGAAGCACATATGGCAAGTTACTGATATCTATCTGAAAGGACAAGAACTTGTTAGCCTGCACTGACCCGATTGTTTGGCTGATCTGACCATACCCTTATTTAGATTGAAAATAACTTTCAGCTGATTTAGTAAAAATAGGTTTAGTAGTGAAGCAGGCAAATCAGGGATACATTTGCATTCTGTATAAATCTGTCCATACAGGCATTTTATGTCCACTTAAAGTGCTTCAGCTTGCCTCTTCTGTGTTCCTTCAGGCAAGCCCTAGTTTTTGATAAGTGTCCACTGCTTTCTTAACCCACTTTTCCGGTTGGGCTGAAGTTGCTGACAGCATCATGACTTACCCAGGAGCATGAGTGAATGTGAATTGGCACAAAATAAAAACCAGGGACCTACCAGGCTCCCAGCTCTGTAAATTCTGGGTTGTTGAAGTCCTACTTTACTTGAACAGCCAAAAATAACAGTCAGCTAATACACTCATATATTATTATTTTTATTCAAGACACTTCCACTGATAGTATGCTTATAAAAAAAATGGAAAGTTTTTGTTTCTCTCCTTGAGCATGCTTTCTAGTGTTAAGTCTAGATTAGTTTTACAGATGACCCAAAGGGAATGTTTGTTTTAAACTAGGCTTGTACCAGTTTATCTCCCCCATTCACCCCATCATAATGGATTTAAAAAGTGGTACTGTCATCAAGCCTGATATATCTAAGGCTGTAATAAAGAGTAATGTGTGCTGTGTTTTAATTTTTTGGAGGCCTTAGAGAACTGCTGCTGAGGTACAATGGATATTTCTGTGAACTCTAATACTTTAATTGTAGGTAAGAGAATTTTGCATGTCTGCAGCTTAAAACAACTCAATAAATACGAGTCTTGGTATAGACAGTAGCAAAATCAAGTGAAGACCATCCAGAATTTGTTGTGGGCTGAGTAAAATCCCATCCCTTTTTAACAACACAGCTTTCAGTTTCCCACTGTTCAGAAGATATAATTTTCTTGGCCCACTGACTCTCATTGTCTTTCAGTCTAGAAAAAACTTTCATTGCTGGATGGGCAAGATGGGGGAAGTAAAGGAAATGGCCAGAATTTTTGTCTTGACATTTTTATGTTGTATGTTTTAAAAAATAAAATTACCAAACCAAAAATGAAATCACAAAGTCACATGCATATGTCTATTTTTAATTTAAAATATTATTGTAAGGTTGTCTCTAGCAGTCTCATGGCACAGGCCTCTAACTGCACCGTACCTTCTTCTAAGATACCTTTCCATAGTCCTGATTTTCTGTAGGCACAAGGCCGTACGATGTGTTTTTCTTGCTTTCCAGTATTTTACTGAGGACACTGGTTTCCATAAAATGAGGCCATTGGGGAAGGTCTCAGAAGATCATGGAGTACCTTGCTGATGTTGGCTGCATGTAAAAGTGAGCAGGTTGTTTCCTGAGGGGGAAGGAGGGTGAAAGGAGTTTAATTCATCAGCCCAGTGAGGGTGTCCCAAGGAAGTGGCAGTGAGGATAGTTCACTAATTCAATAGCACTTCACCCCAAACTCACCCCCTTGCCTTTCCTCTCGCTTCCTTAGCCCTTCCCCCTCCTTGGGAATCTGTGTCAGGGGAATTGGGAATTGAAGCCTGTGGTTCAAGCACTTCGTGGTGGCAGTTTTGGCTGCTGCTAAATCAGCCAGCTGAGCACCTGCTGTCTCCTGCTAAGGGAACTGAGCAGCCAGCTATTTGTTGTTAAAGTGACATTGTCAAAATAAAAATCCTGTTTTAAGCAGGCTCTTCCTTGCATTCTTGAATAATGCACTAGATTACTAAATTAAGAAATCACACTGGTCTTCCATTTGTAGCTGGAGGGTATGGCCTTGAGCATCAGGTATGAATTACCTACACACCCCACAACTACATGTGCTGAGGTCGAAAAATTGACTTCCGTGCAGCTTATTAGGTGGGGCTCTTTCAGATGTGACCTTATTAAAACGTGGAGTCCTCTCTGGATGATGGCAATCCCATGACTGTTTCCTTAAGTACAGGGGAGAGTGTTGTTGCAGTGTCCTTGACAAAATCTCTTTCTTCCCTGAAATTCCATGCCAAGAGGGGCATGGACCAGTTATTCATTGAGCATTAGACATGACTGCAGCACGTTGCTGAGCGAATGGATTCTTCTGAGGGGCATCAAAGGCAAATATCAGCCTCGTCCTAGCGTAAGGGCTAAGGCTCTTCCCTGAAGTGGTAGTTGTGTACTAAACTTGATTACATTGTTTCATTGGTGAGATTCCCAGTTTTCATTAAAAAAAAACAACCCAGTTTTCTCAAGCCAGCTGTTGTGTCACTTCATAACCTCAGACAGATGCCTTCCCTACTTCTGACCTATCAGTTCATTTCTGTAGTGCTTCAGAGATGGTTCCTTCTCTGTCTTCTCTTGAACTTCCTATCCCCATTCTTCATGTGCTTGGCCACATACCAGCATTGAAATGCCTGTGTGTTCAGATGGGAGTTTAAAACTGCTGTAAGATATTTAATATGTGGATGACGATACTGACTTGCCACAGACACACGGGAAGGAGAAAGGAGTGACCCGGCATCCTAGGCCTCTGCCTGGAGGTGTGAGCTAGCACCTGCTCTTCTCTCCCCTGCCTCCTAGCCTCCTGAGAAAGTCAAAAGTTTCTGCTAGGGAGTCAGGTCTCTGCTCCTGTTTACCTTCCATTGCTCTTTCCTAGCTCTTTTCATCCTTGCTCAGAGCATCTTGGGTGACACAAAGTAGAGAACAGGTCTTTGTTCCTGGTACAGGCTCTTTTGTCAGGAGGGAGAGAGGAGCACTGTGGTTTGGGCACCGTCCCTGGCTTTGGTTGCCCTGTTCAGATGCTCTGCTGTCTGCAAACTGAGGCTGTTGCAGCCTACAGGGCTGGGGGATGTGCCTGCTTACAGACTGCAAAGCACTCGACAGCGGGAGAAGGGAAGACTGTGGATCGACAGCTGCAGAGCTGCCCCTGCCCTGCGGTAGCAAAGTGGAATTGGCACCTTGGGCTTCGCTGGGAAACAAGAGGGCGAGAGCTAATAAAAGATCAGTTTTGAATCTTCTGTTCTGGGGGAAATGCTGAGCAGCAGCAGAAGTGCTGGAGCTGCTGATCTACAGATTGCTGTGGCTTGGCTTGGTCTTGTTTCACATTACAATGATTTTCTATGAGCCTGTGTGTGTGTGTTTGTGTTAATGAAGGCTTTGGTTCAGTACAAGCTGTTACCACTGGACCACAATTTCTTGGTTTTTTTCACAAGTAAGTGAATTTTTGCAGTGTCCTACCTCTTTGTATGCACACACATGCACGTGTGTGTGCATTTGGGGATCGTTCAGGATGGAAACTGCAGTGGAAATGTAAAATACTATAATTATGTGCAGTGTTCATTTCTATTTTTGCTCTGCAGTCAGCTTGGCAAGGGGAACTCTGTGTCTGGGCAGTCTCATATCTGATCTGATCTATTTGTCTGTGCTTTTTTGCATTGTGGTTTACAGCCCTGCAATTGAAACCTTCAAGATTACTTAAAGATGGAACAAGAGTGTGCTTCCACTGAGCTTTGTAAAGGCCATTTCTTCTAGTGCAAAATAATGGGCCTAAATGAGTTGACAGTGCTCCTTTTAAATCCACCACTTGGTTCCTGAGGGGGCGGGGGCGAGGAGGTAATGTATAGGTCTTACAGGAATAAAGCCCGTGTTTTGTGCTCCCCTGCGGCTGTGCAGCAGTAGCTCACTGACTGACCCTATTAGCAGAGCTGTGCTGTCAGCGCGGGCCAGTCTGCTGTGTGCACGGGGAGCTGAGCTGAACAAATAGCACCGAGTTAGGGGTTCCAGCGAGGCTGCGGCAGGGACTGCCTCATGGGGAAAGAAAGGGATGCTCCCTTACAGCTCAGTGGTAAAAAAATACCCGAGTCTCTCCTTCTCTCTGGTTCGTTTGAAGGTGCAGCTGTGGCAGTGACAGGTCTGAGGAGTTCCAGTATAGGCAGTGCCTTGCAGTGCTGTAGAAAAGCAGGTGGGGGTACCAGAGGGGTGCATTTATTTCTGAGCCACAGCTGAGCATTGCTCTTCCAATGCACCAGCATTGCTCTTGAAGAAGCTGCAACGAGTACTGGAAACTCTTATGGATGAGAGGTAGAGTCGAGGCCTTGATCAATCGATTGTTAAAGATCCCACTGCACTTCTCATGAGATGAGGGGACAGTAATCTCAGTGTCCTGGCCAAATTCCAGTTCATTACTTTCTGCCTGTCTAAAATTTCCCTTTTCCCTCCCCCTGCAGTTTATCCTGGAGAAGGTATCATTTGCTTCCTCTCCTAATGACTCACGGGTAATGCTGCTGGCACACAACTGATGCTTTATTTCATCCTGGTGATGAGGGAGTGATCCCTGTGGTTTGGGGTCTTTGGGCTGGAAGAGGTGCTGTGGAAACACAAAGATGTTTGAAGTGTACACATATATACAAAAGCACTGTTCCCTTCAGCTGCTGTTTCGGAACAGGTAAACAGGTTTTGCAGCTGCATCTTCCAGCTGAATCCAAATCACAAATGTGTATGTGTCTTCAGTGTGTGTGTGTGTGTGTGCGTGCCTGTCTCTTCCCCCCCTCCCCTTTCGTCTTGGAACAAGAAGAATGTGTCAAGCCCTCTGGCTGCAATCCAGGACTCTCCGTGGAACTATAAATCGACCCGTCAGGGAGGGGGAAAGAGATTAACGTTGGCCGTCTTCATTAGTGAGTCCCCAGAGGAAACCGGGTCTGCCATGAGCCGTGAATGAGACCAGCTGAGAGAGGAGGGGGAGAGCTTGCGGTTTTTATCACTGCCTCCAGAGACCCTGGAGGAGTGGAGGAAAAGAGTGTGATAGGGATGGGAGGACGTAAAATGAAGGAAGCTGGAGCTTTCCAGCACATCTCTCGCTCCCTCATTGGTGGGCAGGTAGCTGTTTGCTGCTCCTCTGCGCCAATCCCTGACCCGTGAGCCCATGTGTGTGGCTGGAGTACTTGGCATGCTAATTGGGAGCAGAGAGGAGCGAGCCCAGTGGCAGTGCAATGCCCTGCCATGCTAAACAAGTGCCAGTAATTGCATTCAAGGTACTTTCATTATGTCAGATTTTTCACAGAACCAGAAAAGTGCATTTATCATGAGCAGCATAATTCTTCCTGGGCATTGCTTGGGGGGTGTGTGTGCTTAATTCCCTGCCCCCTCTCCCTCACGGAAAGATGAAAGGGATTCTTGCCTTTTTTTCATTCTCACTTGCACACAGATTTTTACAAATAGCTTCTTTGAGCTTCAAACAACAATCTCATTCTTCCTTATACTGTTTATTGTATATGTTTGCACCGCAGGCTCATGCAAACACATGCATGCACTAACGCACACGTGTGCTAATTGTTGTTTTTCCAGGCTGACGGAGGATATGGAGGCTGCAACTGCAGCTGGTAATGTTTCAGGCTCCCTTGTAAAGTCCCTGGGAGCCTGGAATCTGGTGATGCTCCTACCAGTAAAATCTGGTTTAAGCTGGTAGTTGTCTTCCCCCCCCTGCTTCTTGCAGTGAGTGACGCAGGCTCGACAGCTCCAGATAGTGATGCTCTTTATTCACCGAGCAGGCATCACACATCGTGGCAACACCAGCTATGCATGCACACTGTTCTGCCAGGGTACCTAGCAGTGACCTGAGGGGACCAGGGAGAGGGAGGCCTCTTGTCTGTGCCCATGTGGTCTGTGTCACCTCTCCAGCATGACAAGAGAACCAATTAGTGTCAGTTGTGGTGGCAGTTCTTACTGATGGGGACAGAGACCTGGCTAAGATGTGAACTGAGACATCATACATCTTCTCACTCTGCCTCCCTGTGGGTCTCTGGGGTAGGGAAGTCACACTTGGGAGCAAGGGAGTTCCTGGGAAACACAACCAGTGCCTGCAGCCACTCTGGTTTCTGGAGGTGCAAGTGACCTTTGCAGGTGATTGGAGTTACCAATCTGCATGGCAAAAATCTCTGCTTAAACTTACTGTTCTCTTCTCCCTGCCCTCTCACTGCTGAATTTTTGTTCTCTTGCTGTTTTCCCCTTAGACATCTGACCACCCTCAATACAGCTTCCTGTGTTTGCTTTACCTTGATATCCACAGTCTTTTGTAAAATATGGTGCAAGGCATAGCTTTTGCTTTCACACTTGCCACCAGAGCTTATACACTTTTGGTGTGGAATTTGTCAGCTTCTTGAAATCGCTTTTTAACTAGCCAGTGCAACACAGCTGTGACTTGTGCTTCTAGGCAGTTAGTATTTACTAAGTGGTGCTTCTTGGTAATAAGTAAAAGTAATACCATGTTTCTGATACTGACAGATTTTAAAAAAAATATTTTGTCAGGATGAACCAATAGCCACTAGTCACTAGCTTCAGGTGTTCACAGGCAGAACTGGACAAACAGATAATGGTTCAAATAGAAATGTGGACAGGAAGGAGAACAGAAAGCTGGAGCAGAGGAGCTGCTGTTTGCATGAAAGGAGAGCACTCCTGGCGCTAAAACGTGGTACTTCAGGTGAGTCAGCCCCAGACTTTGTCTAAAAGCCAGGAATCCTGCTGCTTCCTAGTTCCCGTTTACAGCTCTCACTGTTCCCAGCTGAAGAGCATGCACTGATGTTTTGCCATACCTTGGAAGGAGAAGAAATAAATGATGATGAGTGGAAGGGTAACTGCACTATGGTGTGTTGTAACACTCCACCAGCTACGCTGCCGCTAATGAACAAGCTGATGGATCAGTTATTTACTGCATGGTCTGGAGGGAAGAAGCCACCTTTGCTGACACCCACCTTTGAGCAATGTGAGGGCTGTGCATCAAGAATAGTGTATCATCTGCAGGAGCAAAATCCCGCTTTTCCTTGTGCAGCTGGATGCCCTTTGGAAAGCTCCAGTTCAAGCCTGATCCTCCTTAGCTTGTGGTATGGCCTGAGGTGGTTCAGTCTGTGAGGCAACCTGCTGCCAGCTGAGGTGGAGGTCTCTGCTCCTCTGGGACCTCTGTCCTGGTGGAAGCGTGGAGGAGGCACAAGGGGACTGCAGCCTGCTGTGGGGGAAAAGTGCTGCAGTAGATTAAAGCAGCTGCTGAGGGACTCCTCCAGTGAAGCTTGAAATCAGATTGTTTGACAGACATCGTGTTAGAAGCACCTGGCTGGTTCTGTTTGCCCCACAGCTCTCTACCTCAGAGAGAAAACAAGGATTTTTGCTGCTCCAGAATTGCTTTGCTCTTCCCTCTTCCCTTCCTTTGCTATGCCCCAGAGGGTACATTGCCTGCCTGCCGTGAGCCACGGGTGTCTGCCAGAGGTGGAGGGTGGTAGAAGGCTTTGGGAACCCCTCACCCCAATGGCATCCCCTTGTATGAGATATGGAGAGCTTATGGAGAGATGGGTTGGTTTAGTGTGATTTTATTTTTTTTCCCAGCTCTGATTTTTGTTCTGCCTCATTTGCATATTGTGGGGTTTTTTCCAAGCCTCTGCATCTCCTTTTTTGCTTTTTTTTTTTTTAAATTATCTTCTCTCTGCTAAAGATTGCTCCCTAACTCTCAAATGTCCCTCCCCCGCCTCACTCCCCCCCTATCCCCCCCTGCATTTTTCTTTCATCCTTTGTTCTTGATTGCTTGTGCCCGGGAGCAAAGAAAGGAAAAGGAAAGGATACCATCTTTCTGTAAAATACAGGAGAGAGAAACAGGCAGGCAAGCAAAGTTGTCAGCCTGGCAGAGTGAGACTGAATCCATCTCAGGAACGTGCTGCACCTTGAACGTGGGATTCACCTTCTCCATTATGCTTGCCATGCCACGGCATGTGGCTCTGGTCCTGCCAGCCCTGGATGGGACTCCCCTGCAGAAATGTTGCTTTTGGCATCTTCTGCCCCAGGGGGCAAAAACCCGCCTGCTGTGTCTGTGTCGATTGCTAGCAGAGTCCCATGCACGGTCCCCTTCTGGTCCTGGTCCTGCTGTGAATCCGCTGTGTCTTTCTTGCACAGGAGTGTAGGGGTAATCATCTGAAATGTGTGCGCACGCTGGCTGATGCATCACATCTCTCTCCTTCCATCTCCTCTCCCCCTGCATCAGCAGCGCTGCCATAATCTCTCAAAATCAACAGGCCATTACAGTCTGATGTAACTCAATGAGTACTCTGAGACAGAAATCCTGCAGTGTACTTAAAAACCCTAATGCAGAAACACAGCACTGTCTTGCATTCTCCTTCCACCTCATTTTCTGGTTTCTAATGTACAATGAGCATTGTTTCTGTGTCTGCACATAGGGATTTTTAGCAGAGCTAGGCTTCAACTAGCTTTTTATTCCCTTTCAGCTTCCAGAATCTCAAATACAGAATCTGATCTTCCTCCCCCCACCACCCCAAACTTCTCAATTTTTCATTAGCTTTTAGGAGCAATAACTCCCAGCTTGTGCCTTGGGAGAATGAAGGTCACAGAGACCTCACAGATGCCCTCTGCTTCACCTGCCTTTGCCTGTCTGGCCTGTCCCTCAGCAGTGGAACATGCACTTTTGTTGATCAGGCTCATGGATGGGCCGTTCAGGTGAAGATGGGCCATGCTGGGTTTTGCACAGCAGAGGTGTCTTTCCCTAGAAGAGCTTTATGTTAAATGTAGCCTTACGTTTCAGTCCTCTTTCTTAGTCTCCTCCCCTGAGTTTTTGTTGTAAGCCACGTTTCTACCCCAGTGAACTCATGATCTTTAATCCTTATTGGGGAGGGGCATCTACTTTCCTGATATTTGCAGGTTTTTCCTGTTTCTCATAGGACTCTTACGCATCTGAGACCTAGGTTGCAGGTTGATGCAGTGGGGTAGTACAAACGTCAATGTCAAATACCGCAGAACCAGATTTTTCATTATTATTTCAGTTACATAAGATAAACATGAATGATGGATGAAATTGAGTTAGATGTTGGCTAGATAGACCGTGTCTACTGTCAGTGGTTCTTCCAAGCCTTTTACCATGGCATCTTGCTGGATCATCGTTGTGTGGGGTGTCACAGTTTGTGTGTTGCTGAGTGGTTTGCTTCATGCCCGTGGTAAAGTGCCAGAGACGCTGCCCCACTGTTGGGCCTGCTGACCCATTCGGTCTGATACCCTGTCTTGGGCACTGGAGCTGGCTGTGATGCCAGAGCTGACACCAAGTATCCTCGGAAAGTGAAGAACTACTCCATCGTGGGTAATTTGGAGCAATGACCTTAAGAGAGAAGCTGCTTCTTTATATCTCTGTCAGTTGGTTTTCATACACTTTGAAATGTGAGGGTTTGCATTAGTTTATAACTGATTTTCTTTAATACCACTGTAGATATTTTTGTTATCTTTGAAAAAGTCTAACAGAATTAAGATACTGGCCAGTTTGTCTTCTGAACTATCAAAGGAACTTCATGTGCTTCTATCCTGTGGTTGCAGAGACTGCAGTTTGGCAAGACCTCCTCCTGGCTGGTACCTGCATCTGAGAAATTTCACTTGTCCTCCATGTCCAAGTATCCAGGGAGCCTTCTGCCAGAACTGCAGGCACTGGAGACAAAAATGCGGGATCCCTCTGTTCATACTTACCCCATAGATCCAGCTGATGTGTTTTATAGCTTATCATCCACTGGTCCCAGTCAAAGCATTACAGCTGCTTCAGCAGCTTGAGCTTCCCTTTTCCTTTGCTTTTTCTTCACACCCTACCTCACGCTCCTTTGGAGACAGCAGCTTATTTTCTGACTTGCTATAAAATCAGTTCTCTGGTACAAAAAGCTCCTGTACAGCTGTGTGACTCTTGAAGGCACTTTCTGACCATTTTGTGATTTCTCTCACGTGTCTCATTTAATCTGAAAACACTCCCTTTTCCCTCTCTTGTCCCTCTTAGTGTTTCTCTTCTCCTTGCATTGTAAATATGAGCACTTGAGCCAGTTGGGAATATCGATTAAATGTGGGGTTTTTTCTCTTTTGGAAAGTGTTAGTTTAAACACTGGTAGGTGTCTGTCTAAGTCGCAGCATTTAATACAAGTTTCACAGGGAAAGGAATGTGGTGTTGTCTGGCTGCCCAGAATATCCCCTAGCCTGCCAGCACAAGGCCGTCCTCCGAGCTAGAGCAAAGCCTTTGCTCCTGACGGGTTAGGGTGGTGGGCAAAGAGGTTTTTTGATGGCTGTCTTTTATGAGATGGATCCTACTTCCCAGTCACACCTGGAGACAGCAACTGGGGAAATGGTTTTGGAAACTGGCTTTGTCACCAGCAGCCTGGATCCTGCTGTGCCTTCATGCCATTCTGTGAGGAGTGGGAGGAGGAGCTTGTTTTGGTTTGTGTTTTGCTTCCTTAAAGCTTTGAAAAGGTGTGTCACCTGCTGCAGTGCAATTAAGGCATTCTTACATCTGTTTGACTTAGGAAGCTGGTTTACTGTAAGTTGCTCCTAGAAAATGCCTTCAAAAGATGTTGGAAGGTAAAAGGGCAGGATTGGGTGTTACGTTATGAACCAGGTACTTGTTGATATGATGCACTAAATAATTGTTTCTCAAGCTGCAGGTTTGTATTAAGTGGTCCTGGCAGTGCTGTGGCTGCAATATCATTTAAAACACATGCAGTTCAGGGAAAGGGGAGAAGAGAGGCCATCCCACTTAGGGAAAGGGGACAAGATAGGCCATCCCAGAGGGAAGATGCTGGATGAGGACTTGACTTGCTGCTCTTCAAACCCAAGCCTACTTCTGCTGATGACGTCGTTTAGCTTCTCTGCACCTCCAGAAGAGGATGTGCTGGAGGGTTTCCCTTTGTAAGCTCTGGCTGTGGGCGTCTGATGAGGAAGGCAGGAATTAGGCTTGAACCCCTTCTGACTGAGCTGGGGGAAGGGAAGCAGATGGAAGAACCTGAATGAAAGCAGGCTTGCACTTACTCTGTGCTGTTCACCATTTGGAGTGAAATCTATGGCTCAGAGATGGGGTGATATTGGCGTTTGAGTTGCAGGCATCAGGTTGTTCATAAGGGCACAGCTTTGCGATAGGCTGAAGTAGGTAGAGATCAGCACAGTTACCAAATGGAATGGACCCAGTTGTCTCCCACATTCCTTGTTACTGCTGCAAGTATGCCGTGGTAAACTAGCCAAGTAAAGACAACGTTTTTCAGCCAGTTCTAGTCAGGGAAATGTGCTGAGGGAAGAGGCAGGAGGGGCTTCTTTGCCCTCTCAGCAGAAGTAAGGACTTGGATTGTCTTGACGTGCTATCCGACAATTTGTTTTCAGCTCATTTAGCTAACTCGTCTGCTTCCTCCTGTTGCCCTCTCCTGTTATCCCCATTTAATAGTGTTTCCCAGCTTTATGAGGGTGTGATAAGGCTATCGCAGGCTGAGAAGTGATCCGATGAAACGCGTGTGTCTGTATACATGTGCGAGAGGGAGAGAGACCTAAGAACAATTTTTGCTGTCAAAACCTCTGCGGGGCAAGAAATGTCATTGGCACGGGCTGCTGACAGGAGGGAGCGGGATGCCTTGGCACGGCCAGGTCCGTGCAGAGCCTTCCAACCCTGCCGGCCCGTTGTGTTGTGCTGACTGTGCGTGACTCAGCCGAGCACTCGCCTCGGTGGCATTTCGCAGTTTGTCTGTAACACAATAGCACCGGAGCGCTGCCGCCCATCAATTCTGAAACTAAAGGGGGTGGCAGCAATGGGCAGAAACCTATTGATTGCGCTGTAAATCAGAAGGCTGAAGGAAAAAGCCCGATTCTCGGGAAAATTGCAGGTCTCTCACCTGCTGCAGGCAGAAGAGTCTTTCTGCCACCTCTTCTGTGCATGTGCGATATTATGTACACTCTCTTGTGTACAGGGACCATTGGTAGTCTGGAGTCTAAGATCAGTGCTAGTTCTTTCCATGTTTTGTGCAGGCAAATGATGGGATTTCAGCAGGGCTGGATTAGGTCAGATAATGGTGCTAGAAAGTTCAGCCTTGCTTGTAAAGGAATCCCAAAGAGAAATGGGACAAGTGGACTGTTGGAGCTGGTGTAGAAGAGGCAGAACTTCATGCCTCTGCAGTTTGGATTGATGCCTGTTTTTGCAGCAGAAAACAAAGACCTGTCACATAGGATTGCCCCTCTTCCTTTTGCAAGCAGTGGGTTCTGCCCCAGAGACTGGCTTTGGGAACGGTAAACTGGAGAATTTAACTGGTGTCAATTTGTGAAAGGAAACAACTCCAGGAAGAACAAAAGTGTTGCTCACAGGTGGGATATGACTGGATTAATGTGGCACAGAGACAAGGGCTGAAAAATGCAGTGGAGTTGGAGATTTGGGGGAGATGATGAATTGCTGGGCAGAAGATGGACAGATGGAAAGAGATTTTGGAAGAGGTCCCAAAATTGCCCTATTTAGTACGTTTGGGAGAGTCATCTTTCTACTCATCAGGCATATGTTTTGGGAATGGGCCAGGGGAGTTTTCAACAGTATCAGAATCACAATCTAGCTTTCTTTTATCTAAAAAAAACCCCAAAAACCTAAACCAAAAAAACCAACCAAAAAACCTGGGGAAAAAAAGAAAATAAAAGAAAATAAGCAAACAAACAAAAAAACCTAAAAAAAAAAAATCCCCAAACTAGACTCATTATTTTGGGGTCATTTTTATATGCATTGAGAAGCTTTTTAGAAAGAAATAAAAATCTGTTAACTGTTAATATCTCTTAGTTTTCCTAATCAAGTATAAACAGGAGTTTTGCATAGATTCAGGACAGATGTAGAGGCACCTTGGGAAAAGTGGAATGACAGGAAATTATGTTGGTCACAACTGAAACGTTCAGCACAACCAAAGCACTTGAGCTAGTGAACCTTTTTTTACAGCACATGTTACCCCTGTGCCACAGACTGTTAATTTTCTCTTACCCAGAGCAGATGGAGAAAACCCCTGGGGATGGGATTTTTCTCTTATGACTGGAGAGAAGCCTGTGTGCACTCCGGAGAGAGAAGCGTCCCACCTCTTGCTTTCCTATGTCTGGATTAGCAGGAAAGGTCCATGAGGATCATGGCTATACTGGGTCCATGTTTGCTTAAGGTGCTGAGGGATGCCGAGGTCAGATGAGCTTCCCCTGCTGCAGTGGGGAACTGCTATAATAACTGCTCTTTCTGCTGTTATGGGCCACACAAGGAGGAGATATTTATTAGGCTAATGAGCAAATTATAATTCAAAGCTTTAGGATGAACAAAAAAAGAAATGTATGTTAGCTCCCAACTGGTAATGGTTGTAGGATCAGAGTTGCAGAATTCTTGAATTTCTAAGTTTTCCCAAGAGAATGGTGCTTGGATGAAATGCAGCTATATATGAGTATGTGGTTGTATTCTTAAACATAGAAATGTATGTATGCATTGTGGTCATAATACAGAAAATGAGGAAAAAAGCAACCTTACCTCATTTCCTGCCTTTTTCTACGTCAATTCCCATTCATAAAGCAAAGAGAAGGGGTATTTTTTTTTTCCTGTTTCCTAGGGAGATATTTTTCTTCCCCCCACTAAAAGAAAATGCAGAAAGCTTTGGTCATACATTTAAATGCACCTGGGTTTGGTTTGTGGTGCAGAGGTCTAACTGTGCATTAGGACATGACTTGCCTAGTGTACCTGTTTTCTATCACCTCTGTACACAGAGAGGGGGTTTTGTGTAAATTGTATCGACCTGCTCTCCAAAGGCAGTTTTGGATTACAGTTTATCTGGGCTGGATTCAAATCCTCAAGGAGAAATACTCTTTAATCATTCAAGCTGGATGCTGCCCGAGTTTTGGAATCTTGCAAATATGTTGGCATTTTTGTAATAAACACAAACTTTAGGAGTGTTTCTTTTCCTTGAGGAACTCTTGACTTCATAAGCTTTTATTGTGAGCTAGTTGTTAGGGCTGAGAATTTGCCACTGACTCCCTCTCCCCACCCCAAAACAAACAAATAAATAGAACCATATGTAGTTGACTTCATCCTCCAAACAGGCTCTTCGGCTACTTCCCTATGAAATCAGCAGCTTTTTTTTTTTTTCCTTCAAGTTTTGAGACATGCCAGACCACTGAGGCTGTGGGGAGAAGGAAGATGTTAGCCCTAGTGATGACTCTTAATTCAGCTGTCAGCTCAGTCTGAAATATCAGTCATTTTCCCATAGCTAAAGTCACTGAAACATGTTTTTCTTGCCTCGTTCCCTGTGTGAAACGAGTTGCTGTTGCAAAAGGGTTTTAAAGACATTCTTTGTTGTTTGGGTTGAGGTTTTTTGGTTTGGGTTTTTGGTTTTTTTTGGTTTTTTTTTTTTGGTCCAAAATAGAAACACTTAATCATCTTTTTAATAATAATTTCGATGTACAGCCAAACCACTGTTTTTATTCAGTGGCTGATTCTGGTTTAGACTTGACATAGATCTGTTGCAAACTGGTCAGTGCTGTATCCAATTCAGACTGTGAAGTGGCCCAGGTACAGATCAGCCTGATTCTGCATTTTATTCCATACGATACTACTGACTTGCCATGTGGCCTTTGCTCAGTCACTTGTAAATTTATCTTTTATTTCCATTCTCTTTGAAATGAGGGTAGCTCCTGGTTGTTTAATATAGTTGATATTGGTAGAAGAATCTTATTATTAGAGAAGAGGGGACATACTTGGTGACCTAGCAGGATTATAGTGAAGAGCATGAAGGGGCAGAAAGGGACCAGTGACAGAATAGACTGAGAGGTACTGGCAGGAGGCTGGTGTTGAGCTGCAGGAATGGGAAGAATTGTTCAGAAAGTGAGAGGAAAGGAGATGCTGCAGATCAAAGAAGAAAGGAAGTGAAGCGCAAATGAAATCAGTGATACGGAGAAAGGTGGGTTAAGTCAAGGAGTTGGAAGAAAGCAAAGGGATGGAATAAGGAAAAAGGTTTATTCAGTTCACTTAGCTTTGTAGATTATCTGATTTTTACTTTTGAGACATTACCCTTATGTTTCTAAACCTGGGGCAAAATGAGGCTTGCTTTTTTTTTAAGCATCTGAACACCCTAGATTATCACACTAAATAATCTGGAGTAGGAAGACCTCTAAAGTTTGCTCTTTGAGGTCATAATGGTGTCTGATAGCACCCTCCTTTCCCTAGAAAATAGTCCCTTGAACTGTTCTGTTAATGGCTTGATGCAGTCCCCTGTCAGTTTGTCCTGGTGGCTTTCAAATTATTGTCCTGTGTTGTAGAGGACAGCTTCTAACATGTAAAGCATTTAAAACAACAATAAAAAGTAGTTACAGAAAGTTTGTTGTCTGTGGGGTTTTTGTCTTCCTTTACTGTTTTGAGAGTAACGTGCCTTATTTAAAACTGCCCAATAATGCCTTTGGTATTGTTTGTTTGGTTCTCAGTGGTGGTTGTCCCCTTTTCCCTGCTGCCAAGTCTGTATGTGAGGAGGGACTGGTGAGGAGAAGGGATGCAGCAGGGATGGTTTATGATGACTTGTTTTGGGAAATAAGAGCGGGATGGCCAATGCAGGGTTGAAACAGAGGGGCTGGGGAATGCTGCTGTTCCTATTGTTCTGCCAGACTGCATGATTCAGCCACAAAGCAGCTGGTTCTCAAAATTAATGTTTAAAACTTCCCATTTTGAAAAACACTGGTTTAAAATATAATGAAGCACAATACGAAACATTAAGACTGATATTTTGAAACTACCTGAAGGCAGATGAATCACTTGAAAATTCTCCCAGTAAAAATAGGTCTATTTTCTCTCAACTAAACAGTATGTTAAAGTGTAACCTTGGGTCTTGAATAAGCTTCTGCAGTAACTAATTAGGCAGTGGAAAAGCAGAGAAATCACCTCACCTCTGACCGCAGCACTAGTTAAGAAAGTTGTGGAAAATACAGACAACCACTGCAATCCTGAATTGTAAGAAGGGGTGGAGATGGAGCAGCTGCCTTCTCCAGGGCTCTGGTTGGTGTTGCGTTGGCTAGCAGCACCCGTAACCACTCCTGCTAAGATTTATAAGGAGGAGAAGAGACTTGTTCCTTAATGCACAGTGGTCACCCATGGGAGACTTGCTGGGTATCCTGGTGCTGCCCATCACCACTGGCACAGAATGGGGAAGGTGCCCTGCCTTGTCAGTGGTATTGGAGGACACAGGGAGTGTGGTATCCTGGGCAGAATGGACCAAAGGCTCTGCCAGATGTGGCAGCTCTTGTGTTAAGCTTCTATCTCCTACTTCACTGTTGGCTCGTCTCCTTCAGATGGCGATAGCACTGTGAAATCTTCCAGGAGCCGCAACATTTCCATTGGAAGTTGGGACAGCAGGGGAAGAAGTGGGGAAAAAGGTTGTGATTTTTTTCAAATCTTGTTTAGGCTTTTGTTTGCTTGGGTTTTTTCCCCCTGGGCAGTGCACAGCTCACTATTTCAGGCTGGTTTTTGCCTTTCAGAAATTCCTATGAAACAATCAGACGATTTAAGGGTGTGTGAGATGCTTCTGTATTTCAAGTCCTAATCACTTAGGTGAAAAAGAATAAGTAAATTATATATTGAACTGCTAACTGGTGCTGAGGCCTGGTGGTTTCCATGGCAACAGGGCTGGAAATAGCTGCCTGTGACGTCACCAGCACGGCACAGGTAGATCCGAATCCTGTCGTCGCTGTTTTCCCCAAAGAAGTGTGTGCGGCAGGCACAAACACCTTGACATTGCAATTAACGTATGCAAATATCCCAGCCACCCCGGGGGTACCTGTCCATCACCAGGGTACATTGAGTTCACTGCAGGCACAGCAGAAGTGTCTGGGCCCTCTTGCAGGTACTGGGGGGGGGCCAGATCCCCTCACCCCATACCTTTTTGCATTGGCCACATTGGGGTGCAGAGCCACAGTGTGAGACTCTTCAGTCCCATGACCAGGCTGGGGTCTCTGGTCCACTCCTCCAGTGACTGGTGATGCCCCAGTTGTCCAAGCTGCTCCTCTAATTCATCTTACAGCTGCTGTACTGCATGTGAGAGGGGAGAAATTTCTAAACAGCTCGGACACCATTTCTTCCTTCTGGAGATGGATAGAAGACCGGGTAGGTTTAGGTTTGGTGTTGGTTATTTTTGTTTGCTTTGGGGCTTTTTGGTAATTTGGTTGATGTAGGTTTTGGTTTTGCTGTTTTCTGGAGGATTTTGGTTTTATTTTTCCTTTCTCTTATATCTTTGAGATGCCAGGAATGTAAACTCTGATCTTTTCTGGCATTGCTGAAGGACAAGTGGGAGGTGTAAATGAATCTATGAATGTGAATGTTTAAAACGTTAATTGAAGGGGTGAATGTGGTGAATCTTTAACAAAGGCCTTTTCTACTTAAAATATTAATTACTTGTTGAAGTAAATACATCTTAAGCAAAACAAACAACCAGTCTGATTCAGCAGGGTTATTTGATTATCCTGGCAGAGTCGAGAAGGGAGGTTCTGCCTGAAGCCTCTTGCACTACACTGAACGTACGGGAGCTGTTAGACACAGGCAAGGTGGATGTGACTAAGTTGCAGTTTAGCTGTGGAATTGAATATCCTTTAGCCAGAAACAGCAACCCCCCTCCCGCCCCACTGGTCTGATTACCTAGCTCCACGCATGATCAAAATCCAGTAGATGTGATACTTCCTTCCATGCGTTTTCTGGTGTTTGCCTTCGATTTAGTTTTAGCTGTCCCAAGTGATTTCCAACATTTTCCTGAGAAGACAAGACCGGATGTCTCCTGTTAAGGTGATATGTCCTCTTTTCCCCATGCACCAATGGTCAGGGTGTGTCGAATAGTCAGGTAGCATTGAATGATCCCCTTTTTAGTTTGTGCCTCTCAGAGGTTTGTGGACAGTTCAGTTCCCAGCTCATTGGCCATTGCTTAGCGAGATCTCCTATTTAGTCTTTGTGTTTGTAAATTATTTCTGGTTCTTGATAATACACTTGTTGCTCTTCTGCAACCTTCTATTTTGTCATGAGGGTTTTTTTGAGCAGATTTAGCCCAGAATTAAATACTAGCTTTCTGGTGTGGTTGCAACCAAAATAATTTAAGGCTTGTCAGCTCTAGAGGCTGCTAATAATACTGTAAGCAGCTATTTGCCTCCAGCAGTGCCCACCTGTACACAGAAGTAGCTCTGTTACAACAGTCTTCTCTAGGAGACTGCATCCTGCATCTCCTAAGCCTGTCATTGCCGTGGCTCTGAGTACCAAACTGATGATTCAGGTGTGATGGCTGGTTCTCTCAGGAAGGGTCTCATACTGTCTCTTCCCCTTGATCAAAACAGATCCACTCTGGATGGTGGTTTACATGTAGATGTAAATGCTTATCTGTCATGCAGGCATAAAAACATTCAGTGTTTATAAGGAGAAAAATGACACGGGACAATGGACAGGCAGTTTTACTGGGTGCTGTGGCTTGCAGAGTGTTGTTTGCAGATAGGGCACTACAACAACTGCCTCTTATGCTTCACAGGCCAGCAGTGACCTATGGACCGCAGTTTAGGCGATACTGCTCTAGAGCCTTATCTATACTAGAAAAAGGAAGATAAATGATGCATAGTTTATCGTTTCATTGTAAAGCTAAATGACATTGTGGAAGGGTTTGGGGTGTTTTTTAATGTCAGAAGCTGATTCCTGCACGTGCTGCAGCTGTGTTTCTGCCGCCAGAGGTGAAATAACTGTCCTGATTTCATCAGTATAGATGCAGATAAATGTGCTTGGAACTACAGAAGACTCCTACCTTTATAATGTAATTCTTTTTGGAAGCATCTCCAAGTGTTAGTAGCTCTTTTTTCCTGCTTTGAGTGGACTACTTTAAGCCATTCATATTATTCTGGCTTCCAAGGGTTTTTTTCTTCCAACTTGGTTTGTAGACAGTGCCCCAAGAAGTGAATAGATATGAATACGAAAAATATTAAGATCTCCAAAACGTTACTGACAAAAGGGAAACCTACAAGGCATTTCACTGCTGCCATCTTGAGTTAGCTGTGCTACCACTAGCGATGAGGCAGAGGAGTTTGAGATCATCTGTGGCTTGTTAGAAGCAACATCAGAATTTAGAACTGAACACCTACTGCTCAAGGCTTTTAAGCAGTCATGAAAACTTGGTCTTTGTTTAGACACCTTAGTCTTAGCTGAGTGTTTAGAAGATGCTTTTCCTACTTAGACACGCAGCGATTTTGTATGGTATGCTTGAAGGACTACAATTAGCATTTCTGTCTTAAGGTACCTGCTGCTATTAACACTTGTAGTGCTTCTTACGGTTTCTAACACCTTCTGTCTTTTATGCATCTTTCTTTGAGAAGGTGAAACTTTGGGCCAGAAATTGGCACAGTTTTGTGATATAGCCATATTGATAGGATGAGAAAGAATGGCACTGCTCAGTGTTCCCATCAGAGTAGTTGGCAAATGCATCTGTCAGGAAGGATTTAATGATGGGTGTTAAGATAATGAGCCACAGGGAGGTGGACTATGACTTTTCACTCCTTGCCATCTCTATTTTTCTCTCAGTTCACAAGGTTTTCAGAAAAAGGAAAAGCTGTTACTGTGGCTGATATCTCAACTCTTTCAGAGTTCTTGATCTCTGCAGATGCTGTTTATAATACCTGTGCAGTGGTATGGCTTGGGAAAACCAAGTGAAAACCAAGAAGACAGGGGTTTATTGTGTTTAAACCTGAGGCATGCTCAGGTTTTGGTGGCTGCAGTCTCCAAAATTAGATGGTTTGTGTTTGGCTTTAGGATATCATCAATCAGGCCTACTGGGGAGAAAAACTGCTTATTATGCTCCCTAAAGGAACGACTTTGTCTTTCCTCTGCCACAGAGTGCATGGAAGGGGAAACAGGACCTCATGCAAGGCTCAGGGAGTGAGAGGTGGGTGGGGGATGATCTTCAGTGAGTAAGTCTGGTGGCTGGAAGAAGTTGGGCCCCATTTAAAATGGCTGCTGCTGTATTCAAGGGGCCATTTTAAGTGCCTGTTATCCTACTCTCTTTTAGGGCTGTAATTTGAAAGAATGTGAAGCCAAAAAAAATGTTAGATTCCAGTACAAATCTGTTCTGATTTGGGGATTCATCTGAGTCCCAACAATGAGTAAAGTGCTGCGGAATGAGAGGTGATACATTGTGAAAATGTAAGATATGAATTTTATATTTATTACTGACTTGGCAGGGTGCTTTTCACATCACCATTCTGGTACAATTTTGATTAGATTTTTATGCTGAGCATTGGAGAAACACTGCTCGTGTGTACGTAATTCTCTTTCCTTATTGTGCATCCCTTCTCTGATAAGGCGAACTCTGTGCTGATGAGCCAGGGTTGACAGTCATTGCACTGTAATGATACAGTTCAGACCATGCCAGTAGAAACTTCCTCTGCCAGTGTGGAGGATGTGTGTTCACACAGAGCAGAGTGCCACTAGCTGTAGGAGAACAGGTAAGCTTCTGTCTCGCCCAAGTGACCTCTGCAAGAGTTTGTCAGGGTGATGATAGTTTCTGTTGTTCCTGTGTGTGGGGGAACCTGGTCAATGGTCCTCAGTCCATGTGTTGATCTCATTTATCGTCAATTTTTGTCTTGTTATAGATTTTGTTTACTCCCAGCATGTTCTGGCTGTAAACTAGCATTGAAAGCAGGTAAAATTCATCTGCAGATGGAGTGCTGTCTGTTCTCTCACAGGTATCTGTTTTCTTTAGATGGGAAGGCATCAGGGAAATACCCTTCTCTGTAGACTACCTTACAGAGTCAGAGTTCTGGGACAGAGGTAAATCTGATGTGTATATTTATATTTAGTTATTTGTGAAACCCTTGTCTTTTGTATAGAGCTTTTTACAAGCACTGGTGCATGTATTTTACCGTTCTTGATGTCAAAAGTAGTACCGTCTCCATTTTATAGCTTCATAAAGAACTGTGTTGTGTGGTTTGAGATGGCGCAGAAAGGCTCCATTAAAACTGGGAACTAAACCCAGACTTCTCAGATTCTTAGTTCAGTGTCCAATACTCAGGAAGAATGAGGGAAAAGGCAGGATGATTTTTGTGCATATTTAAAGATACATTTACATATTTTTGTGTTGAATTGGCCTGTGGAGATGAACAGCTTCAATGTAGCATTTTTCATTAGCATAATTGTCTTGAGAAGGGGTTTAAAAGGATAAAAATATGGGGGTTTTTTGCATCTTCGCCACAAACAGCATTGCAATTGTACTGCAAGAATGCACTTGGCTTGTGGCATTTGGTGGAATCAAAAGATTTGACTCAGTGTGATACTGGCAGAGCAAAATGTATGAACAGACGATCGCCAACAAGTTGATTTACCACAATAAGATTATAAATTGTCATCTGGGCTGTAGTAGTTTGACTCTGTGATCTTTCTTCATTGCAGCAAGTAGTAAAATGTTTGCCTACACTATCAGGAGGTGACTTGATTCAGTGTTGCTGTGACTCAGCTGGCAAACGGTAACATGTTAGTTGTGGTAACTCAGTTGCTTATTTCTGTGTTTGCAGCTCTTGAACTGATTTTGGTGGGTAACCATTGTCAATGGAAGGCAAGTGAAAGGAAAAGCCTGGGATTTACCTGGATGTAATCGCTATCCTCTGGATAGTCTGGATAGAAGCAGATCTGCTTGTAGAACTGATGGCAAAAAGAAATGGAAAAAGTTTTGTATATGTCTGAGTTGCTGGCCTACTGAAATAAATGTCACCCTCATCTGAGCTGTGAATTTTTATATTCAGAGTTTTGGCTGCAAATGGACAAAGCTGAAGGTGGTGTTATATGGGTTAGTATTTTATTCCCTATCCTCCCACAGCTGGAAGACTGACTCTTTGTGGAAAAGGCGGAGATCCTTCCCCTTGTTGAGACCCAAGCTCAGCTTTTGGGCAGCCACACATTAGTCCATAGCTTCACATTATCCAACAGTGACGTGTGAAGTCAGGTGGCTCAAGCAAAATGAACTTGTGGTCTGTGCTACAGCCCCTGGGCTGCAGATCTTCCACCCAAGGTCTAAAACCTTAAAATAGCCCACATTCTGGGCCTACCTCTCCAGGAGGAAACCTTGCTTTCAGTGTAAAGCCACTGGGCACTTATGCTTGCTGATGCAAGGAAATTGGCATTGCAGTAAGCCGGGGTGTGAGTTTATGGCTTCCCAGCTGTTCTTGACTCTTCTGTGTGGGCATTTTTCATATGCAGTTAAGAGCTGAGCTGCTTCCTCCGGCAGTGTTGAGTAAGAGTGGCTACAGCATAAGTTGATGTGCGGTGCCCAGCGTGCCGTCTGCTCAGAGCCCAGCTTTGTCGCTCCTTTCCCAGGGTGAACAGGCCCTTGGATAACGTTTGGACTTTACAGGAGGCCATGCAGGTTCAGAGGAGCAGCAAGGTGATGGGGTGGGACTGTGGAGCTGTGAGACCAGCAGGGACATGCACGCCACACCAGACACAGCTGGGACGTGTCAGGCTTGAGTGTGCTCTCGTCAAGGCAGGAACATTGGTGATGCAAGTTGAGAGTGCCTGTGTGGGGATAGGAGCATCGTTCTGCAGAGCCAGAAGCAAGGAGAGCCCCTGGATCACGGTGGGGGCAGGTCGTACTGGTGGGACCTTGCCTCTCCCCTGCCTTTGCCCAACGCTGGCCTTGGCAGAGCCCATGGGGAGGCTTACGGTGCCCGGCGGAGAAGAAAGGGAGCAAATGCTTCCGGCGGTGGAGCACGAGCTGGCATCTGAGCAGCCTCACCTCTGCCCCACTGGCTCTCACCGGCCCTTCCTGGCTGCCTGCCTCCTCTCTCCAGCTGCCGGACCCGGGGGGGCCCTGGCAGCCACCGCACCCCCTGCCCGGGCAGGGAGCAGGGAGCAGAGGGGTGGGCTGCTGGGAAGGCCAGCTCCCTCGGGCCCCTGATCCACCCCAGCAGAGCAGCGGGCTGCTCCCCGGCTCCCCGTGTCAAGCGCGTGTTTAAGCTTGTGCTAGTCTCCTGGACACCTTCCCGGTGAGTTTTCCAGAGAATGACTACAGATGAAATGCAATTAGACACAGATGGAGGGGGGGTGGGGGAGGGGTGGGAGATGAGCCGAGTTTGAAAATGGGGGGAGGGGAACGATTAATTGCGAGGCCGTGAGGCAGGACCGGCATGTGCAGGAGAGATGAGCGCGAGGATCAGAGGTCCCCGCTGGGAAACGCTCGCTGGGCTGGGGCCGGGAACCTGAGGAGGTCTCTGTGCTCTCAACTGCTGCTGCCGCCGCTGTTGTGGTTGTTGGAGAGCCAGAGGGAAGCAGCAGGCGTGTCTCAGGGATGATTAATCATGTATGGCAGCAGTGAGGAAGGAGGACGCGGTGCGCACACGGAGACCAGCACCTCCCCTACCCCTGCGCGCCTTTGGCTCGCTGACAGCGATCTCTTCTGCTCGGAAAACCAGCCCCGGAGGAGGGCAGCCAGCGGGGGGACTGTGTTTCGCCCGAGCCAAGAGACCGCTCCTTACCCACCCCATCCTCCGGGAACTTTGAGACTTGAGAAACTTAAGTCTCCTGGGTCTGGCGAAGAATGAAAAAAATGTGAAAGGAGGGAGTTGAAGTAGTCCAGGTGGGAGGAGAGGGAGACCTGACTGAAGGTTTAATTAGTGAGGAGCGTGGAAAAAATAAAAGTAGGTTTGGCAACAGCAGGCTGCAAGTGCTTCCCAGTTGGAGAGGTGGGGACAGGGCACAGACCAGTCCAGATTGTTGCAGGTCTCTCTTTGCCTCAGGACTTGTCAGCCTCCTCTCCCTCCACGTTCCAGCAATACCTGAAGGGAAAAAAAAAAAACAAACCAAACAATTTGGCTTTCTTCTGGAGAAAATGTCTGGGGGGAAGTTTGGTTTTAAATCTCCAGGATTTGACTTTTGTTGCTGTAAAGAAAAGCTTAAGAAATAGAAACCTGCCTTTTTTTTCTGTGTGTGTGTGTACATGTGATTTTTTGCGAGGTCAGAGCCCCACACAAGGTGAGAACCAGAAGGTGAGAATATCAAGAACTTCCAAAGAAGGAGACATGGCTAAGCCAGGACCACTGGCAGGCCTGCAATTTTTACCAGGCTCCCCAGTCTAATGGCCATTACCTGCAGTGGTCTGCACGCACATCTTCCCCTTTTAATTTCTCCTCTGAGTAGCGAAAAGTGTCCCCTTTTCTCTGCATTCCTTATTGAAGACAAGGCAGTATTCTTCCCATTGTAATTTACAGTCCCTTTAACCTCAAAGACTCCCCTTTCACAGTCTGTAACAGTTCTTTTTGAGAGCTTTGCACTGAAGGAAGGTGTTTGATTGTATTTTCCTACCCCTATTTCCCTCTGCTCAAGATTTGCTCAGACACCTTTAACTACAGTGCTGTCTTCTGTCACTGAGGTGGGACTGCAGCACTAATTTTTGTAAGGCTGCTTGGACTCACTACCTTTATGTTTGCTCCTGGAAGATTGTTAGGGAGTGTTATTTAATGCTTATAAACAGCTCCACATTTTCCATGTGCCACTTCCTCATGCAATGCGGAGCTGTGGCTGGAATCTGGAATGTATTCATTTATTTATTTTCCTCCTTTTTTTTTTTCTTAATTGTTCTAAATGTAGCTAAGTATTATTTCACAAACCTAAATATCATCACAAAATAAGAGAGGAGTATAGCATAGATTGTTCAGAGGTGGGACTGAAATGGGTTTCTCCAGAGAGAGTTGAGTCTGTTATGAAATGTGTGCTGCAGAGCTATGGAAAGCTAGGCTACTGCTGGGAAGACTGGAGGTACCTTTGTAGGGTTGTTTTGGGATCCCTGGATTAAAAATAGAAAAAGCAATGTGGTTTTTCAAGAAGAATCGAAATACATTGGTGGCATCAGAAGCTGACAAAACTGAGAGCTGGAATAAATACTTAATGCTCCTCCCTGTGAGACCTCTGCTCACAGCCAGTAGTCATGGAAAACAGGACAAAACAGATGTGGATGCCCGAGCGAGTGAATAGTGCTGCCTTATTCGTTGCTGTTGTGAAATGAGATGTTTTCCTCTCCTCACCAATTTGCCAAGCTTCCTTTGTGGTTTCAGTGGCCTGGGACAGTGGTGGGAAGAAGGTGCTGGAAGCAGCTGGCGTGTTGCACCCGCACCAGCCCAGCAGGTCTGATTTTGGGATCTGGGCAGAGCTCCTTTGCTGAGGACGTGTGGAGGGATGTCTCTGCCTTGCCTGAAGGGCCCATCTGCTTGTTTTGAACGGATGGATTGAGAACAGGTAGAAGAGGAGGAGGGCATCCACGTGCTTGAGGCTGGTACAACACAGCTCCATTTGGAGCTCTTCCTGAAATGGCTTTCTCCAAGAGCGAGCAGCAAAGGGTGGGGCAGCTGGTGGTCTGTGGCACCTTCTTCATCCGCCAAGGGGCTGAAGGGAGTGAGGGTCATGGTAAGGCTTATGCCACAGTTTATGTAGTTTAAGAGAGAGGAGGAAAACCAGGGTCAAGAGGATATAATTTGCTCACTTGGCTGGTGGATGGGGCAGCAAGAGGAATGAGTTGCTAATTAATGTGAACTATTGGTTGCATTTGGACACAGGTTATGCTGTGGGGGGGAATAGTGTCCACTTTTGCGCTATTAGACCATCCAGGGGTTATTTAGTCTTTTTCCAATTTGGGGATCATTTTGGTGAGCCCTCCAGTTTTGTGTTGCCTTCCAGCAGCAGTGCTGGTGGCAGTGGTGGGGTCCTTGGCCCCCTGGGGACTGCAGCTTGTGAGAATGGGGGTGGGCAGGACTCCCCCATCTCAGTTGGCACCTTGGGGGCCACCTGGTCCCCTCCCCTGCCAAGGGATGCATTCTGACTGTGTATGGGGAGCTTTTGGAGGAGCCAGGGGCTGGCTGCCAGGCTTCCTTTAATTCCCCCAGCTGGCAAACAGGAGGCCTGTGTCGGTTGCCGGGGCAATGGCGGGAAGCTGTGTTAGTTTAATGAAGCATTGGGAAGGCTGCTGTTTATTTCAGGGGAGCGGGGGCTCTCTCGTCTGCCAGGATGCTCTGCCGGGATGGAGGGGCGGCTGCCAAAGGACTCCTAGGCCATGACTGCCGTGCTCTTGCCCTCGACTGCTGCCCTGCCCTCTGCCATTCCCAGGGTGCAGAGGCCAGCGTTGGGGCCATCCCTCAGCACAGCATATCCGTCTCCTCCTCTTCCACCCGAGCCCAGCATTTTCAGTGCCATGCTGTCAAACTTGTCCTCTTCCAAAAGCGCCTGCTGTTTGCCAGGGAAGACCTCCCAGCCTCACTCGTGTGTTGAAGACCTGATGCTTGCCTTAGGCAGAGTGCCTTCCTCCCTGGATGTCCCTTTCCTTTCGTTGCCCGCCTGGGGTACAGTGGTTACCTGATCAGGGTGTTGAACTTACTCCTTTATTTAAGCAAATGAAGACTTGAAGCATCAATGTCTTCATAGTAAAGGTGACCTACAAAGGGGGGAGGAGAAGAATGAAGAGGGGGGAAGGGGGAAAGCGCCTTGCGTTATGCCCCTTTTCCAGTGTCTCTTTTTGATTTAAAAGGGACCTAATGGGGGGCTTGGGCTTTTTTATCTTTCTTTGCTTCTTTTCTTCCCAGCGTGTTATTTCGAATACAAAAGGATTTCTGGTCTTGTTTAACCTCTAGGGGGGAGGGGGGATTCGATGCACAACTTGAGCACTAATAGGCTTATGACTATTCAGATAAAACTTCATTAACCGAGTGTTTAAAAAAATAAGCCTTATTCAGACCTGTTAAAAATCAAGAGAGTGTAAGTGGGTGTGAACAAACAAATACTAGGTGGAGAGGTTGTCTGAAAGTTCAGTAAGCCGTGTCCCTTTAATAAAAGGCTAAGAAAAAGCCTCGGGCCACAAACCGATGAATTTTCACACAAAAAAGGGCAAAATAAGACTATTGTCCTGCATAGGAAAAAAAGAAGGCTTTCTCGTATGTGAAAAGACAGATGTATTTGGTAAAGATATATGAACAGAAATGCACCTGAGGTTTTTTTTCCCCTTTCTCCCCTCCCCCCTTTTTTTCTGGTTCTCATTTAAAATACCATATAAACAAATGCTGTCCTGGATGCTTCCTCAGCTGGTGAAGCAGAGCATCCCCTTGTTGTGCTCAAGCAGCTTTCCACACCAGCTCTTGCAGGACCATGTCTCCCTCTCCCCAGGCACAGTGGCACAATACGTGTGCCCGTGCCTGTGCCCGTGCCAGGGTGGCAGTGTCCCGTGGGGGTTTGCAGGTTGCCTGTGCCAGCCCTGCCATGCGGATGGAGAACAAGGAGCCACCTCAGCCCAAACTCTCCGACGCCCTGTTGCTCGCCCGCCTCTCTGGCCCGTTTCTCCCTCTATGTGCAAGTCTCGTGCCCTGTGGACGGCTGGTAATTAAAAAACGGTGGAGGGGGATATTACTGAGTTAACAGTAGTTATTTGTCAGGCTGCTGGAGGGGGGGAGAGAGATCTATCCCCAGGGAAAGCTGCACTGACGAGGGGTGGGGGGGAGCAGGAGGGAGGAGGAAGTGGGGGCGAGATTGGCAGGTGACTGCCAGCTCCGAGGAGATGACAGCGGCAGCAGCTCCGCCAGTCCCACTTGAACACTGCACTGCAGGTACTGGGTTAATGGGTGGGAAGTGGTGAAGAAGAATATCAGGGTGGGTGGCTGGAGGGGAGGGTGTTGGCGTGAGGGAGCTGATTTCTGTTAAACGCCAAGATAGAGATGACACTCTATATACATGAAATCATTAGACTTCATTCCCAAGAATATTTTCCTTCATATAATTTTTTTAAATGCAGAGAAAGCTTTCCCCAATCATGACAGTATTCTACCTACAATCACTTTCCCCTTGCCAAATACTACTGTGCTCTACAAAAATGGTCTGAAATGCTGTACTATTTTTGACCATTTCATTTGGGTTATTTGTAGTGAAATTTTAATTTTTAAGGTGCTAGGAATAGGCTCCTCAGTCCCACATCATCTCCATGTAGCAAGGCCTTTTTACTGAATGTGAGACTGCATTACAATCTAAACCTCACAATTTTCTTGTTTGATGACACTGACTATCCAACTAGAAAATTCATGTATCCTCCTTTTGCAGGACTGGCAGGTTAGACCTAGACTGAAGTCCTGATTGACATCTGCAGACAGCATTCTTGCTCATGCTCACTCTCTCTCGCTCTCTCTCTCTCTCGCTCTCTCTCTCTTTCTCCTATGCTCATTCTCTCTTTCCCCCCTCTGTTCCCTTTCAGAGGGCAAAACATCTGTTTGCAAAGGGCTGAGGACGCACGCTGCACAGGGAGATAAAAGCAAAGAGCCCTCATCCCATGTAAGAGTTCACAGATCTGTAACTCAGGGGGCTGGTGACAGGGTTTCACAAGGCTTGAAATCCTTCTGTCTTTCTCCCTTCTCATATATTTGAGTTTGAAAAACAAAACCAACTGGGGTTATCTCAGATGTGCAATAGTGAGGATTTAGATGTCAGCTTTGCTATCAGCTTCATTCTTTGTGCACAAAGGGAGAAAGAGGATCACAGATTTGCACCTAAGCTACTTAGAGTGATGCCAGTGCCTTGGTTTATCACAGTGGAGAAAGCCCATGCCTCTCCCTGCCCACTACAGCAGAGTTAAGCCCCAAGGGCCTTTCACAGACAGTGCCTCAGTTGGAGTCCTGTCCTTTTCCCTCCCTGCAGCAGAAACCAAGTTCAAGGAATTGGCTGAGAGTTCAAGGCGCACATATGATTGTAGATCTGCATGGTATAGATAGCAAGGAGAAGAAGCTTCAAAAATGTTCCTGTCTTTTTCTCTAACAGCAGCAACAGCCCCTCTGTAAAACAGCCATAAAACCATGCCTTTTCTTTTTGACCTGCCATGATTGTGGAGAGGGCCACCACCTATGCCTGTACACCTGTGGTGTTACAGATTTTAGTCCAGAGACTAGGTAGGGTGTTCTAAACTGTGAAAATAGCTGATGGGCTGGTCTAAACATCCAGTGTAACCTATGACTTGGGTATCGTACTGGTTGGCTTATCAGAAACACCTGCAAAAAAAAGGGCAAACCCCTTTTGATTTTCCAGCATTGACATAAATGCGCTGATTTACATTACACGGAGATACATATTTTGACTGCTTGACAAAGAAAATCATGCCCATGACAGCTTCTTGACAAGCAAGTAATCCTACTGAATGGAAGCATGACCAGCACCATCAGTTTTTGAGGTCTCTTCTGCGTGGTAATTTCCAGAGTCCTGGAATGGCCAGTTTTAGGGGACTGTGTTTTCATCTGGCGACTACCTGCAGCCTTTGCTGAACAGCACTGGAAATGTTGGGCATTTAACAGCTTTGAAATTACATCATAGACATCTTAAATGTACTTCTCAAGCGTGCATTGGTTTTAAAGCTTAGTAGCTGGCCTTTTAGCCATATGTATAGATCACACACACACTGACTTGCTTACCAGGAATCGCAGTTAGCTGAATGCAAAGAAAAATTATATGTTTCTCTCCTGCCTTCATCTTCCCCTTTTCTGTTTTCTGTGTGGAAGGAGGATCTTGGGGATGCCTTGAGCTGGACACCCCCTGGCCTGCCAGTCTTGCTGGAGTGGAAGGGACTTGCTGTGTAAAGTGCTACCTGCTTTTTGGATGCTTGCACTACAACCTGTTATATTTTCACTGTTACTAGTGTGTGGCAGCAAGAGTTTCAGATGCACGAAGCCGTGCTTGGGGGTACGGGGGACTGGGGGAAGACACCAGCAGAAGATACAAATGAAACCGCTAGTTTAGAGCTCACAATTAACAGGACTCAGATTTTGAGCAAGTCTCAGGGTAGTGGGAATGGATAATAAAAGCTAGCACTGGGAGCTCATTTTAATTTCAACCATCTTGTGCGTGTATAGTTGGCTGTCTTTGTTTAAAGAACTTGGCCTTCAGGTAGATTTTATTTGGACGGCTTGCTTATCCAAAGAACATTAATGACTTTCCTTGAGGAGTTCCAGCCAGTACCTTTGCACCCTGGTTCTCCTCTAGCCCTGTTTTCTCTTTTCCATAATCTCCCGGTGCCCAGCAGCAAGCCTTTAGGGTACATGCGCAAGCGAAAGGAGCTCGAGTTGGGGAATTAATATTCCTGGAACATAACACCAGCAGCATGCACACGCTGAGGAGAATATTAGAGCTATTAGCGGTGGGAGTTTGGAGTGCATGCAATATCTAGATGGAGAATTCAGTGTGATTAATCTGCCTCTAAGCAGCAGCCTCCGGGCTCTGGGAATTCTGTGGCACGTTTGAAATCAGAACTTTTTTTAATTACCTTTCCGCATCAACAAAACAATTGCAGTTGTGTGAAAATAAGCCCATTCAGTCCCTGCCCTGTCTCTGTTTTTTTTTTTTTCCTTTTTCCTTTTCGGATGAGGCATGCTACCGGAGCCCTGAGTATTCACAGTCCCGGCAGCTCTGACAGCATTTTGCACAAGTGCAGAGGGACTTAACCTGGGAAGCTTGGCCGGCCTCCAAGTAAGGTAATTGCATCGTGGGCCAAGCTGGAGCAAGCCCATGCTAGTCAGTATGTATGTGTTGGATTCCTTGCTCTTTCCCCCTTTATTATTCTTCTTCCCAACATATGCCTGTGCCTCCCTTTCTCCCCCATTCACCACCTCACCTTGCATCCTGGCGTGTTGGCAGCCATGTTACCTTCCCACCACGGGCAGGTTGAGAGAGATTCCCTGAGAGAGAAGGAGTGGGATAAACATGGAGGTTTCCTCTCATGCAGTCAGCAGAGTGGAAAAAAATAGATAAAAAATTGGAAGGAGTCAATATAAAACTGGTAGTAAACTTGTGGCCAAACAAGGAGCAAGACTTGCTGAAGGATATGAGATTGGATGGGGACCTCTCTGCTTGCAATTCATACCTTTTACCTCCCTGTCACAAGCAGAGGCAGGAGAGTTTATTCCATCCATTGCAGCCTGGTTTATTGCTGTACTGGCACGGAGACACCGTAAAACAACAGGGGAAATCTTCCCTAATGCTGTGGCTCTGCCAGGGCTGGGATGATGCCCTAAGGCACTGGGATTCAGAGTCGATGTGGGAACAGAGGCTTTGGCCATGGAAGAACTCCCACCTGGAAGACCGTCTTCTGGATACCTGGATTTTATGGTGAAGCATGTAGAGCTGCTGGGGTACAAATTATCTTGGGTCTCTGACAATTATCTTGGGTCTCCAGTGCTGGTGCCAGCCCTCTGGGGCACCTCAGGCACTTATGGGGTGCTCCCACCATCCAGCAGCAGCAAGTTGGGAATGTACTTGCCAGCTGGTTCATGGCAGGGATCTGGATTGCCTCCTCCTCGCTTCTCGCTTGCTCCACATACAGATTTCCCTCCTGCTGCACTGGCAGGTTGTGGAAAGGGCAGGCTACGATGGTAGTGCTGTTTTCTTCTCCCTTCCAGGTCGACATAGCGATGGGAATTGCTTTGTAGGTCTTGATGAGGGCAGGGATGGAGGCTGGAGAGAGGAGTGGACACACTGTGAGGATCACAAGCTGTCTTCTTTTTGGCTCTGCAGTTCCAATAACTTTATGAATATAATGTCTGCTATTAGTGCAGTTTAATTTTTTTTAAATATTTTTGTTTAATTTCACTTGGCTGTGGCTGTGCCCTTGACTTATTCATCTGGATTCCTGGCCTTCAGGCACGATTAGCACAGTGTAAGTGTTTGAGCTGCCTTGCTTCAAAAGGTGAAAAAAAAAAATCCATTTTAAACACAAATAACAGATTTTTAGTTTTTTGAGCTTATTTACTGACATGTTTGAGGTTGTGTTAATTTTGAGAAATTGATGTTAAAAAATTGCACCAGCTGAATAAACAAAAAAAGCCCCAAATCTTACAACTTTCCAGGTCACATTAAGCCAATAGCTACTTAATAAGCCTTTTTTTTTCTTCTAGGCTTCATTTCAGAAATGACTACAGAAGTCTTGTATCATCAGCTTTTGCTCCCAGAGCAACATCCGAGCATTGCCTTGTATTGGGAGTACATCAAAGTCTCCTGGCCTTTCTTTCATCTACCCCAGTCTGTCTTCCCCTCCCCAGGGCACCTAAAACTTAAAAATACACTAGGGAATCTAAAACTTCACTCTTTTCACTATTGCCTTGCTTGGGCCTTACATGCAACTCTGTTACCTTTACTCTGACCACTTTTACTCGAATTGTATTATAGTAGTGGTTTCAGATCCTCGGGTGGGGGGAAAAAAACCCCAAGTGCCCACTGATTAGCCTTACCTTTGCCTGGCCCACAGCTCGCAGACCTCTGCCACGGAGTTTTGTTCACTCTGCGTGGCCCTGCTTCCTTGGTGGCTCTCAGCGCTGCCTTCCCTGTGTGTCTCAGGCACAACCCACAGCATCTGCCTGTTTCCATCCTTACCCTGCAATCCCCCTCCTGCCGTGCCCCCGAGAACCTCTCCTATGCCCACTGCCACCCCTTGATTTTCACCCCAGCACCTCATCCTGCTTCAGTCCCGGCAGGTCCAGAGGGGCCACGGCAGGTGGTTCTGTCCCAGAAGGGCTGCCGGTGCCTGTGCTGCGCTGGAGGATGGAGCCTGGACTGGTGCTTGCCGTCTGTCCTGCCCAGGCCACTTTTAAAAGGTATTTCCACCATGGTCACAAAGTTTATTTGTGAAGAAAAACCACAAAAAAACCCCCAAAAACCCACAACAAAAAAGGGAGTATGATTTATAAAAAAAAAAAAAAAGCCATTTTCTTGGCCAGCCATTTCCTGAGTTCCCTTTGTTACTACTGCAGATATGTGTTTGAATAAGAGCCTTTTCCCCTCCCCTCTCCTATTCTTCCCTGTTCTACCCTGCAGTGAAGTCACAATCCGGCGTTTGTGGGCTCTGTGTGATGTCAGAGACTCGGTCTTGTGACTTCACCGGCGGGCTCAAGCAGAAGGTGCAGACGGGGCTGAGAGAAGAGAAAAAAAGCCCCCTCCTCTTCCCTCCCCCCCCC